>CM067365.1:55624913-55734913 GCA_034401795.1 Chaetoderma sp. LZ-2023a
TCATATGGAAATGACTAATACTAAATGCTAAATCGAAAAGTCAGTTATGAAGTCTAGGAATTGTCTTTGATGAATTTACAATGTCATAAAAATTATGTTGAATATTTTGAAACTACGTTGACTGGGAACATAGGAAGCAATATCTCCTAGTCAAATTAGTGTCACGTATATAAATCGTTTTCTAGACGCGTTAAAATTGAGCAGAGATTGGCTAGAAACGGACGGGGCCTAGCTAGAAAGGGGCGGGGCATGGCTAGAAATGGATGTTTCAATTTGGCAGCAATATCTTCCAGTCAAATTTGTTTTTAAAAATCCAACAGCTTACCTGTATATTTACTTTAAAATTGATATTCAGGTAAATCAGGGTTGAAATGTTAAATGTTGGGAACTCTTCATAATACATTACATAATACAGGCTGACTGTTTTATTGATTAAATTATGCAGCTATCAATAACATCCTCACACAGCATTGTATGGCACGTGACTCACTTTCTTTCTAAGAGAAAATATGATTAGTCCAGGAACTTTTCTGCACTGTATGTTCGTTCCTTCTTGATAATCAAAATTTTGTTTCCAGTACCCCCAAAATCGTCAAAATCCAGTTGGGTACGTCCACAGAAATCTAATAAGCGTAAACTGTCTATGACCCTCTCAAATGTGGAATTTCAGTTCCGTATTTTATCATAGTCTCCAAACTAATATGATTGTGTTTCTAATTCTATTACGTAGTCGAATAAAGTGTCAGATTAATGTAGCTAATACAAGTATATTTCTCATAAAATTATATACATTCACGTCTGTTCAATTTCTCTCTCAATTACGAAAAGGCAATTTACTCACAATTGACGACTATATATGCTGCTGATCGTCTGCGTCAGCCAGTCCGAACATACATTTTACTGAATTTGCCGGTATGCGCATCTTCTTATGCTTTTTAGATTTCTATGGTTGCGTCCATAGAGGTACTATAGACATAGAGTGATCATGCGCATACCTTCACTATGAGGCTATTTGTACCGACCGCCGGTGACGTAAGTTCAGTAAATCGCCAGTGCACCTGACCGTGTATTTTCCAATGTTGACACGTCGAGGCAATCTGTCAGTAACATCTGTTCAGCAGGTGTGTTCATTTCATCTCCGAAATCTGTCAACAACTATCATTAGATCGTGACGTTTCTCGCTGCTCTTCTCATTCTTCTGCCTACTGCCTTGTCCAGCCACCACGGCTTATAATACTGTCCCAGCATACATAATGCTGTGTGTCTTATTTTTTCAATAATTAGAAGAGAGACGGAACAAATATTGTTTCTAACTGTTTCTAACGTTGCCGCGTGCTCTCTACAGTAGCATAATGGCTCCTAATTGGCAAGTTGAATACTATGAAATCGTATTCCAATTTTAATGACATTTAATAATAATAATAATAATAATAATAATAATAATAGGCCTAGATAAAATTAAGACATTAAAATGGTACTAATAGTTACATGTCTTTGTACAAGTGTAAATAAATATAGCTTTTAAAAATCGAATTTACATTTAAAGGGGCTTAATTACCACGCTGAAAGTGAAATATTTGGATGATCAAATGTACTAAACCGGATTTAATTACGTACAACTATTACTAAATATGTCATCTCTCCGTCATCAATTGCTATTCTACTGGGAATGACAGGAAGGATGCAAAATACGCTCTACCACACAGCTACCACATAGCTACTACACAGCTATAGGATCTGAACCCAATAGCGAAAGCAAACATTCTACCAAGTATGGGCATTTGACACTTTCATGACGAAACCTGCCAAAGCCGATCATCTGTAGTGGTATCGGGAAACGGTCATTTGCAGGCCAAGAGGAGACGATTTTTAAAAACGTGTAACTGGAATGACAGGATCGGTAACCAAGCTATTCATTCCAGTTATACGTTTTCAAAAATAATCTTCTCTTGGCCTGTAAATGGATATTTAATAAGCAAATACAAACTTTCTTGACAAAATTTAGCCATCAACGTGCTAAGATGACCCATGAACATATCATGTGTATATTGGATTCCAAAAGATGAATCTAGTTCATCGATCATGACCTCATAATCAACAACGTCACATGTATGCTAACATCATAACCAATTATGTCATGAATGACGCAATTTAGTCCGTCATAAACGCTTAATAGTCAACAGTTTGTATGAATTGTTTGTCTTTACGATTTAATAAACATTTTGTTTAATATTTTGAAACTAATTTGAATGCGCGCTGATGCTACCATAGGCAGCAACAGCAGCACACAGTCAAATTAGTTTCAAAATATTCAATATATTACCTGTATATTTCTGGAGAATTCAGTGTTTAACGTATATAAATCAATCCCAATACTGTCCCATACCCACACTTCATAGTTTACGACTTAGAAGCACTCCTAGATCATATCAAGACTCATCCTACGGAGACTCTCATGATGATCTAGAGCACCCACATGCCTATCTCTGTGTCAGTTGGCTGCTCCTTAGATGGCGCCACGAGTGAGCCCACTCACCTCTGCAATCCTGACCCCAAAGAACTGATCAGAGAGTTTATGCTGGTGATCCAACGGCGACCATATCTAATCTGGACAAGGGTTAGGGCACAGTACATACCGACAGACCTGGACAAGCTCCCAAAGCAACAGCAGCGACTGATCAACGAGAGGTGTGCCCAAGTGCCTGTACTGGGGTTCGACTCTGGGCAGTATGACCTGAACCTCATCAAGAAGTACTTTGTCGATGAGCTGACTGACAGTACAGGTACAGTGAAAGTCGCCAAGAAAGCTAGCCAGACCATGTTCCTCATAACACCTGAGCTACGGTTTCTCGATGTGCTGAACTACCTCGGCCAAGGAGTCTCCTACGAGGTATGGGTCAAAACTTACGGGTGTACACAGCAGAAGAGCTGGCTCCCATATGAATGGTTTGACACACATGAGAAGCTCAACTATCCAGGGCTTCCTGACTACTCAGCATGGATATCTAAGCTCAAGGGTGGCTACCTCTTGATGCGATCAGAGTGGGAACAGTGTAACCAGACATTCAGCGAGCATGGAATGCAGCCATTCGCCGACTGGCGGCGATACTACAACAACTTGGACGTCAGTCCATTCGTCAAAGTCTTAGAGTGGATGCGGGAGTTCTACACAGAACGAGAAATAGACATCCTCAAAGATGCGGTGTCTCTCCCAGGGGTGTCACTGCAGTACCTCCTACGTGGAACCGCTCAGCACATGCCGGATGTTAGCCTCTATTCACTGGGCAAGGAAGCCTACAAGATGCTGAAGGGTGCTGTTGTTGGAGGTCACAGCATCGTGTTCACCGGATACCACGAGGCCGGTGTGACTCGAAACCGCCAGAGTGAGCGTGTCTGCCAATGTCTACTCAGCTACAATGCAAATTCTCTGTACCTGTCAACGATGGCCAAAGAGATGCCATGTGGTAAGGAGACAGTGCGCCATTGGTCCGGTGCCAGTGGGGGTAGCTAGCTTTAAGGAGGCTCTCCTAGCAGACAGCTGGTTTGGGTTTGCTGCGGTTGATATAGAGGTCCCCAAGGCTCTGTGGGCAAAGTTCGAGGAAATGCTTCCTCTCTTCTATAACCGCGAGATCCCGGTAGAGGCAATCTCTTCTGAGATGCTGGCATATCTAGGGCGAACAGGGAGGAAGTGGCCCACCACCAAGAAGCTGGTCAGTGCCCTCTCTGGCAAGAAGCGGCTGCTGTATGCCCAGACACTCAAGTGGTATATAACCCATGGCCTGGATATCACTGCTGTATACCGCACCATAGACTATGAGGCCAAGCACCCATTCGAGTGGTTCGTGGAGAATGTTATGGAGGCCCGCTACTCGGGAGATGTAGATAAGAGCAAAGCGCTCTTGATAGATCTCTTCAAACTCCTCGGCAACAGTGCCTACGGGAAGCTCATCGAGGCGCTAGAATGTCATAGCAACACCAGCTTCACGAAGGATGAACGCGTGGTAGACAAGGCCCTGCGTAGTGCATGGTTCGAAGATCTCGAGGAGATCGGTGAGTCATACGAGCTCCAGAGTCGCAAGCCAAGAATCACAATTCGAAGGTCCTTCCAGGTGGTGATAGCCATTTATGAGCTCGTGAAGCTGCGAATGGTGGAGTTCTACTACGACCTCGATCGCTACGTAGCTCGTGACAGCTTTGAGTACCTGCAGATGGACACTGACTCCACGTATATCGCTATAGCAGGCTCCAACCTCGACGACGTCATTAGCCCTGAGATGCGAGCACCAGGCTCATAAGCGGGACTGAATATCTTGGGATAAATGGTCTGGACGGACCCCGGGACTGTTCAAGCTGGAGTTCGAAGGCACTCGTGGCATCGCTCTCTGCTCCAAATGCTACTACGTGGAGAGCGCAGCTGCAAGTAAGTGCTCGGCTAAGGGAATGTCAAAGCGGCAGAATGAGGTCTCTTGGCAGAGGTTCTATGGCGCCCTACATGGCGGGGTGGACGGAGCTAAAAACCGAGGCCTACGCATGCGCAACCAGGGTATGGTGACGTATGAGTAGGAAAAACTCGGACTCTCCGCTTACTATGATAAGCGCCATGTGCTGCCAGATGGTGTCCATACCGAGCCCATCGAGTATCATTTTTGCACCCTAGGGGGTGGTAGCTGTGTGTCTGCAGGGACTAGCTGAAGCTCTTCTACGACAAATGGTCACCTAGGCACTCCGTGCTGGCATGCCAGCTAGTACAGTGTAGGCCGCCCCTCCACCTCCACATACCTGTCAAGCCTGTGAACATCTATCGACCAGTTAGGATCTGTTGCATGCCGTCGACCACTTTCCAGCTTACCAGGCTCATACAGGTACTGAAACAGAGCATCAGGTGGTAGGCACTCCTCTCCCTTGTTCGCTCCTCTAGAGCTGTGACCAGCAGAGTGTCTGATTGTCTCTACCGGCTTCTTCTTGATTAGGCTAGTAACCTCGGCATTGGATCTCTCCACCACAGCAGGCAGCCCTCTCACCCATACTCTAGAACATTCACTCGGCGCGGCCATTTCCTGGGCGTATTGGGGTGGGAACAGTCTCTCTGCCAGATTCCACTGCTCAACGATAGCCTGGCATGGTGATGCCCTACCTTGCCTCGCCTATCTACCATACTGTGTTTCCGCATGAGGGCTGCAGTCTCCCCTCTGAACTCCTTACCCTCATCCACCTGCAACAATTCCGGCCACTGGAGGAGATTTTCCATAGCCTCGTTGACACCTTGGAATGCGTGGGCCACCTGGCCAGCTGACTTGTCTGTGAGCGGTACTGCCACTTTGTACCTGCTGGCGACATCGACGATGGTGAGGGCACACATGTAGGTCTCACGACCAACCGAGTCGTGCGGAAGGAATAGAACATCTGCCTGGTGAACTCTGTTCGGGACAGTTTCCTCGAAATGGGCATGCCTGATGTGCCGTGGACGAGGTCCGTATATCTGCCACATCGCCTGGCAGCTGAGCCACTGGCTAACTGTCTCCAATGTGAAGTTGTAGCCCTTGCAACGTGCAGCCTCGAGTAGTTGAGGGGGCTTACAGTAATATCCACCAGGCTGATAGTAGAGTTTCTCAAGAAAGACGGAACTCCCGGATTTCATCACCGACATCCACTCCTGTTATGCACGGCATGGGTGACTTTATCACTGACGTCCATTCCTATCCTGTCACGCATGGCTTGGGCGAACTCTAAACAGACGAACAGACTGAAGTCATTCATTCGACTATCACTGAAGACCTCCTCAAATACCTCTGTACACCGGCGTCTAGTCTCTGCTGGATTATCACTGAACGGTAGTTTATCGATTAACCCTCAGAAGTTAAGTGTCTTGACCAGGTCGTACAGAGACACCATCCTTATATAGTACAGCTTAAATGTTTGGTGGCCCAGATGTCCGTGAGCGCTATGGCAACGTACGGTAGGCAAGGGCCTGTGACTCTGAAGAACGTACGTGATGGCTGGTATGGCTTCAGAAATCTTCTCCACCCATGGAGAGCATTGTTGGTGATCTTGCGGACCGTTTCGCCAGCCTTCGTTGTGAACAGAGTGATCAGAGCCCCAACTGCTGCCAGCGGACCGATAGAACCTTTTACGTAAGTGCGATAGATTCCTTTCGCTCTGTGTACTAGCTTGCGGGATTCAGGCTCTACATCATCATACTCACCACCGACATCGTAGTCGTCTGCATCCTAATCCTCCTCATCATAGTCCTCCTCATAGTCCTCGTCATCTATATCCTCGACTGGATTTGCCTCTGGTTCATACATCGCTCTGGGGATCCGTCGCTGGGGCAGCTATATAGTAGCTTTAAACTGCAGTCTATAGCATGGCATCCGCAATCTTGAATGCGGGCATGTTTGCTTTAGTGAACTGCGGAGTCAGCTTCGCTGACAAGAAGGTGGCAGAGGTCGAGCGTGGGCCTCATACCCAGGCTATGGAGAAGCTGTCTAAAGAGAAGTTTGAGTACAGCAAAGCACTCGAGCATGTGCGGCAGATGGAGGCACGCCGACGACAACTTCGAGCTCAGGCCAACCAGAGCATCAAAGAGGCAGATGAGAGTTTCGATGAGTACTACGAGGCTGTAAAGATATATGAGCCAACGCTCGACTATGAAGCATCGACAAGTCAGAATACAGCAGAGCTTATGGTAGTGGTGGCAGCTGCAGCTGTGATGACAGGAGTCATGCTCTACGCACGCTCAGGCTGAATACATGATGTGTTCGACACGCATACCTTAGCATAGCCAAAGTAGAGTACCATCACACCTAATGAGTGAGTCCCAGCTATGAGGTTTCTGATGTTGAAGCTGAGCCGGTTGCCCTGATTATGTGGAATGTCCCTGCCCCTGAGGCGGTGACGGCCCTCCAGTGTCGACTCGAGGTCATCGCTTCCACTGGTTAGTCGCAGAATTGCATATGACTTAGTTTTCTGTCTGTAGAGTTGGAAATCAGCCAGCTCGCGTACCTCACCAAGAACATTGGTCCCAGCAACCACAAGCTTGAAGTCGTCTAGCTTATCCACCTGCTGGGTGGCTCCTCCCTTCTGAACCAGGACCGCAACAGCGACACAGTCCGATGCACCACGATAATAATAATAATAATAATAAGTACATTTATAAAGCGCTGAATCCATGACAATGCGTGCTCTAAGCGCTAGTGCGTGATAGCTATATCTACTGAGAATATGCTCGTTTGAAAAGGGTGGTTTTCAGTTGTGATTTGAAAATATCTAATGATGCTGAGTTTTTTAGACTAAGTGGTAGATTGTTCCACTCGGTGGGAGCTGCATAAGCGAAAGTTTTGTGGCCATATGTAGTAGAATTTACTTTTGGGACGTTTAGCAGCATCTGATTGACAGATCTGAGTGATCGACCAGGCGAATAGGGTTGTACTAGTTCAGTTAAGTATGCAGGGGCAGTACCGGAAACACATTGGTAAGTCAAGCATAAAATTTTGAAAGTGATTCTCTGCTCGATCGGGAGCCAATGCAAATTCTGTAAGACAGGGGTTATGTGATCATACTTTCGGCGGAGTGATATGATTCTAGCAGCGGTATTTTGTACAATCTGTAGCTTATGAATAAGTTGTTTTGGTGCACCAATAAGCAAGCTGTTACAATAATCAAGTCTTGACGATATTAACGCCAGTATAAGCATGATTGTAGTAATGACTGATGCAACCAATATTACGTAGCTGGTACGAGCACACTTTGCAGAGATGATTAACATGCTTTTCCATGGTCAGTTCATTATCAAGCATTACCCCTAGATCTTTCACCACAGGTGACATATTTATTTGGCTTGTTCCAACAGTGATGCATGTCAAGTCTGATTTAGCGCGCCTAATCACCGGACCAACTAGCATGGCCTCCGTACTACGCTGTGGGGTGTAATGAGGGGTTCACATAATTTGAACTACGGGCAGGTGTTGAGAAGCCTGTGGCAGTTCAACTCGAGAACACATACGATGCTATACCCGTTGGTTAGCTGTGGCTTGGACCTGCTGGTGTTCTCGCTCCAGGTGCACGATCCGCTGTTTGGAACCCGTTTGCTTCAGCTCCTGGTCATTCTCGTCATGCCAGACATGAAGTCTTGGAGCATTTTTCGTCGCATCTGTGAGCTGCTCAGTGTATACCCAGAGAAACAGCCTTTCTTGCATGGGAGCCGGATTCACGTGTGTGTTCTCGAGTTGAACTGCCACAGGCTTCTCAACACCTGCCCGTAGTTCAAATTATGTGAACCCCTCATTACACCCCACAGCGTAGTACCCATTTCCCGTCGCATAGAAGGTTGGGCCATGAGCCAGCGGACCTAGGACTCGGTACGCATCTTTCACATAGGTGGTCTCCACGGTGCTGTTGCTCTGCACGATCTCCCACCTGTTCAGAAGTTGGGGGAGCTCTACCGTCTGTTCTATTGTGCTCTGAAGCTTGAACTCGAGTATCATGCTTTTGATCTCGTGGATCTGTGGCGAGATTGCAAAGTCAATGTACTTCCCAGCAGCGGACAACGGGTTCTCATCGTGTATACTGGGTCGAATGACCGTCAGGCAATCCTTCCGTCGATCAGTGCGGTGCGATGTCGCGGGTTCAATGGCTCCATCTGGATGTTGCACATACTGCAGCATGTTTAAGGTTTGGGTATATAGAGGTTTTAAATGGCTGCCAGGTTTGGTAACGTTCCCCAGCAGATTGTATATAGACAGCAGGACAAGTTGGCACGAGAGTCACACCCATGGCGTGCACTATCCCACTGTGACAGGCTCTGAAGACTGCTTCGTGACATCAAAATACCCACGAGTGAGCCAAGGTCACACATCCGTCTGATGCAGAGATACTGGCTGCCATAGAGGAAGGAGCGCCAGCTTGTAGTAGAAAAGAACTCCTGACTCGGATTCTCTACCGGAAGTTTTACAGCCCCCCCCCCAGGGCAAGGTACTACCCAAACTACCTGTGGCCCAACCAACAGTCCTGTTATTCTAGCTCTCCAAAGGACGAGGATCACCTCCAAAGATCTACTAACGGTCGTGAAGTGGGCTGACGTATTTAGCCTCCATAGCCAGGAAGAGCGAGAGAGGCTGGATAGACTCCAGTGTAAAGCACATAACACCCTCGGGGTCAGGGCTTTTGAGCACATCTTCAATGAAGCATAGCGCAAGAGCTTGGACAGTGATCTGGCAGCATTTGTGATGTTCCCAGAAGAGGACTACCAGAAATACGTATCAAATCCCCTATCAAGACAAAGGCTAGGCTCGTATGGAAAAGGTGGGTCTTCCATGAGATGCACCAGAGGAATAGAATCCTAAAAAAAGGACCCTCAGTGGCTAGAGATTCGGCGACAGTACGCACCTGACGAAGTAGCTTCTGACAAAGTAGCTTCTGACGAAGGTCCTCAAGCCTCTGACGAAGTAGCGGAGACCACGGACGAAGTTCCTCAGCCTTCTGATGAATGAAAAACAAGCAGCTGCGACAGGCTGTCAGCGATGACGCGTATAGCAGGTTAGTTTCTTGGCTGGATTCAGCATGTAGGTGAATGTCTGCACCTTTCCCAGAGATGGCTTGAAGTGGGACAGTTCACCTGTCTCCTTGTTGCTGAAGATGGAGCGGTAAAGATCAGCTGCCCTCTGTACACCTGCGATAAAGTCCCATTTGGTCTCCTTGAGGGCTAGGCTCTCGTATATGGTCTCGAGCAGGGCACTTCCACACATGGAGCTGAAGTATAGCAACCGGACATTGTGGCGGATGTCCGGTGAGATCTCGCGGGTGTACTTCTGAAAGAGGATGAAGACAGTTATCTTTATGTGCCGGAGGTGCCTGGTGATGTTGCTGAGGTAGGCGACTGTCTTCTGGTCCATTGCAGGGTCATCGATAACTAGAACAAGTGGTTCTGTCAGTCGGGCTGCCAGCAGCTTCTCCATCAGTGCTTGCAGGTTCTGCGTCTTAGTGATTGGGCCATTGTACCATTGATCATTACTGTCAACCGCCTCAGCGGCGGAGTCAGACACCAAAAGGATGTATTGAGAGTGTAGATGTTCGGCCGGAGAGCCCGCAGCAAGATGTTTTTCCCCTGTCCTGATGGGGCAATGATCAGCACCACCTGACCAGAGATAGTATTTATTTCTGCGCTAATCCTCTACCATCAACAGTCATAATAGAATATATAAACTGTAGTTGGTCAGAACAAAAACATACCATGGTAAATAATGTTATCTCAGATACATATAATCTCTGATAATGTAAGGTTTTAATCATGTAGATCAGTAGTTAACCCACGTAATGTAGATTTAATATATGCATTTCTTAAGAGGACATTACTTATCGATGTCATTCAGGTATCTAGACAGATGATCATAAGCTTTCATTTGATATGCTATATGCATGTGCTCGTAATCAATCTAGAGGCTTTGACTTTGAGTGATCTGAAAATGAAATTTGATGATATTGAAAAAACCATGGCAAACAAGATATTCTTAGAAAGTGAGCAAAGATTATTTAAAACAACTATATTTACAATAATCTATATGAAATTTTCACGAGATAACACACGACCATGTACTATAGACGCTGGTGGGAGGAGCGAAGACAACTTTGAGCTTAGTATTGCTGAAAAATGTTGTCATCTCACGAGAGCATGGATGAATTCAATCTGTTACTAATGTATATGACGTCATAATCAATAGCATAACATTTAGGTTGACAATCAATTGCATGATGAATGACCTGTCTAAGACCAACATGAACGTGTAATAGTGCGTCAGATGTACAAGGTGTGTGGCTTTACTATTTAATAAACATTCTGTTGAATATTTTATCTAATTTTAAGCTAATTTGACTGTGCGCTGTTGCTGCCTATGGCAGAAATAGCGCCCAATCAAATTAGTTTCACATTATTCAGCATCTTACCTGTATGGTTTTCTGGAAATTTGGGATTCAGTAGTTGAGGGTTCGATCGAGCTCAACACGGACCGGCAAAGCATGGGCAGAGCTCAGTTAAAAATGGGCAGGGCATAGCTAAAAGTGGATTCATCCGTTCAGAGCCGATGTTTCTCGATAACTTCAGAGTATTTGGCATTCCTTCTGCTGGCTAACATTAATCTGAATGAGATTAGATTTCCATTTGATATAAAGACGTTGAACATGAAAACAACAAACATTAAGGATTTCTCTAGTCAGTATGCTGAGAACAGTTTGAAATCACGCTTAATATGGTTGGTATCCACATGGACCAGGAAATCAATAATCATGAATACAGTTGGAGGACGGCTTTAACCATGATCGCTTCTTTTAGTATGATGGTTCTATAATTACAAGGATGTCATGTTTATGACATAAGCTTCTAGGTCTAGCTATGATTTAAAAACCGGATTTTAGACGCCGTCTTTGCCTGCACGACGGAGATGACAACCAGTTCCAGATTCAATCTGTCTCTTTAATAAACATTCTGCTGAATATTTTGGAACTAATTTGACTTGGAGTTGTCGCTGGTATAGACTAAGCAGCAATAGCGCCGGGTTAAATTAGTCGCAAAATATTTCTTTAACAGATAGCATTAATTAACCGTTCCCTCACCCCCCCCCCCCTTCTCTCTCTCTCTCTCTCTCTCTCTCTCTCTCTCTCTCTCTCACAGTTTCTATTTCTCTCTTTCTCTCTTTCTGTCTCATATATTGCTGAAATAATGGGTATGTTCTTGAAACGTATTATTGTTTGTTTCCTCGAGGATCAGAAAATCAATACAACCGAATGCGGATGGAAGCAGCGTTGCATTTATATCGAGGGGTATAATTTTCCCATCTATGATACGATGCAGTAGAGGTGCATAGGACCCTATATTGGAAGCAAAAACTGAAATTGTTGCTTCAAGCTTTGGCATGTTTGTCCTTGGCACTACATAATAGACATCACATTGGCCATGTCCACTAAACAGTCAATCGCTTTAACTCAACATTGATATCATAAATAGCTTTTGAACCACAGCTGGCGGGCTTAAACAAACATGTGTCCGTTTTAGATCTGCCTAGCTTTCGTGAGTTCCCTAACCATCTTTGTCTCTTATATACAGAGCTATCTACTGTAGTCTATAGAAGGTCATATACAATTTTATGTTTGACTGGCCAGAGATAATCACTACCTAGATGTCGTTTGGTGACGAATTGTTAACTTTTTGTAAAATCTTGTTTTTAAACGTTTTTTAGGCTTTCTATCGTCGACATGAGCTGCCTATGCATATACGTGATTCAACATTGGCAATCTTTCTCGTCATAGAATCTGTCATCATTATTAAGGTCCTATCCGGCTATTTATGGCGACATATCCTTGTCGGTTGCATCGTGCTTTCAGGAGTTTATTACCCACAGAAAAGAAGGGTAATGACATCATTCGTTCTTGTAGCTGTTTAATCGACACAGTCATGGAATTATCTGTGCATTTATTGAGGCGAAGGACTGCCCATTACAGAGTGGGCTGGTGGACAATTCTCACTTTCTCCAGGAAAGATTACCGACGACACATGATATTATATCTTATAAAATATGTGACAAAAACTTTCTATGAATAATCTCAGCAGCTAGCTTAACATCAATGGCCACTATGAGGATATCTCCACTCCGCCCGCGTTCTCAAGACTTCAAGCTTATAATGGTTGCTGTTCAACCATTGCACCACATCGTGGCTACAGTGGCATAGCCAACTTCCAATCAACACAATGTATAAAGCAGGTGTAGATCGGCATACCGGAATCGGCATACGGTAGAATCAGAGACCTTGGGACTACATTTACCCTGCCTGGTATAATAGTCTTCTATGTATTATGCCATATTGTAGGTGTGATGCAGTAAATCTGTGTAAGAATCTAAAACGGAGTTTTTTCTTAGTATCTGGATCTATAATTACAAGAATTGTGAGTTTATGAGACAATCTCTGGGTCAGTGTGCGATTTATTACCAACTTTTAGAAGCCAACCTGACTTAGATTTAAGAGCTTGTTTCTGTCCTATTCACCGTATTTATGATTCAAGCACAGCGGCGTTTTAGAAAAACATGTAATCAATGTCATGTATTTAAGTTAATATCTGTTTCCTGCAGCCACTCACATATCACATTTTAGGCAATATTTTCTTCTGTATGAATTGAAAATGTTGTTTCCTGCTTGGATGTGTTTGTTAGATAATTGTTCTTGGTACTATATAGTGGACATCACATTGGTCATGGCCACTATACAGCCAATCGCTTAATAAACGCCTTAGCTCTCGTAAATAGCTTTTGAAGCAAGTTCTCTGGCATAGACAAACAGATGTCCCTTATAGATCTGTCTAAGGGGCCTAGGTTCTCTAATAATCTTCATATTTATGCTGGTCACAGTGACTGTTATATACAGAGCTTTCTACTGTAGTCGTGTGCACAGCCGATATGAGCATTAAAGGAGCGTTTCAGTCTTATCTATGCCCCGCTACATCTCTAGCTAACCTCCACACACAACTCGCTGGAGTTGGGATCCATAGATCACTGAACGTCTTGACTATCAATTTCCAGAAAACTATGCCTAGTCAAATTAATTCCAAAATATTCAACAGCATGTTTATTAAATAGTAAAAGCATACAATTCGTACAACCACGCTTAGCCCGTCACCAATTATGCGTTTGTGACGAACTTATCTGCGTCATTCATGACATCATTGGTTATGACGCCATCGTACAGATCACACGGTTGATTATGACGTCATATGATTGATGGATAATCTTGAAAAGTACAATACAGAAGGCTATATACAGGTTTATGTTTGACTATAATCACTGCCCAGATGTTGATTCGTGATGATTTAAAACGCAGATCCAGGTATTTACATGGCAACATGCATACCTGCCAATCGGCAAATGTCTGTCAAACCTGTGTGTGTGCGTGCGTGCGTGCGTGCGTGCGTGCGTGCGTGCGTGCGTGCGTGCGTGCGTGTGTGTGAGAGAGAGAGAGCACGCGCGTGTGTGCGTGTGCATGTGTGCGTGCGTACGGTTGGTTGGGGGAGTGAGATCGCGTGTGCGTATGCAGGTTGTGCCTTGATCAATGGGTGTGATCAGAATGTGGAGTTCTAATTGGAACCAGACATTTACGCTATTGGAGGCGCATGTCTGCCAATCCTTGGTGTGTGTGTGCGTGTGTGTGCGTGCGTGTATGTATGCGTACATGTTCTATTTGGATCCAAGAATTTACGTTATTGGACGCGCATGTCTGCCGGTCCTTGGAGTGTGTGCGTGTGTGTATGTCTAGGGGTGTGTGTTCGTGTGTAGGTGTGTGCGTGCGTGTGTGTTTTATTTGGATACAGACATTTACGCTATTGGCGGTGCATGTCTGCCAATCCTTGTTGTGTGTATATGTGTGTGCGTGCGTGTGTCTATGTTTGTGTGCGTCTATTGTCTAAACCTTTTTGTTTATGCCAAATGGGTGGATTGTTCTGAGTTCCTTAATCCAATGATGTTCTCTGTTTAGCCTGAGTTTTTTGTTATCTGCAAAAATCCTTTTAATGGGCATTATTTGGAGATCTGTTACGGAATATCTGGGCTGGTTGAAATGCCAGGCGATTCTCGTGTATGTTGTGTGTCTGATTACATAAATGTGTTGTGTAAGTAGTTTCTTTAGCGTTTGTCCTGTTTCTCCTATGTATTGAGAGCTGCACTGTTTACATTCAATAAGGTATATGAGATTTGTAGTGGAGCATCTCATTTGCGTGTTGGTGCTGTATTCCTTTCCAGTGACATAGCTAGTGAAATTATTGGAAGTATTTAAATAGTGGTTGCATGTGATGCACTTGGTGTTATTGCACCTCTTGGTTGTGCCTAGTACGGTTTCCGTGTCATCTGGTGTTGGTGTAATGCGGGTGGTTGGTACTGGGCTTTTGATTTTAATTAAACTAGAGTGGACTAGGGAATATCGTATAGATTTGTTCTTTCTAAAGGCAACTACTGAGCAAGACGGGAATATAGGTGATAGGATCGGTGATGATAGGATGTATTTTTCCCAGTAGGTTCTGAAGGATCTTCCTATGTGTTCTAGAGATGGGTGGTATTGTAAGATGCAAGCTGGTCTGGGCTGTGTCTGCATGCGGTGCTTGTGAAGGATGTTCTCTCGGGCTGTATTGTTTTTTCTCTTCTAAGATGGCCTGAATTTCTGTTTATTTGTATCCCCGACTGATGAATGCTTGTGTGAGTTCCTGTGTGCGTTGTTCTAATATCCTAGGATCTGTTATTATGCGTTTGTATCGTAGTGACTGACTGTAGATGATAGAGTGCTTTGTGTTCTGAGGGTGGCATGATTGTTTGTGAAGATATTGTTGTTTGTCTGTTGGTTTTCTATATAGGTATAATTTGAGTAGATTTCCATCTTTGTAAACCATGGTGTCTAAAAATGGACTTTTCTTCCTTGAAAAATCTAGATCAAATTTAATTATGGGGTGTTCCTTATTAATGTGTGTGTGAAAATTATGTAGCTCATCTTCATCACTGTTCCAAATGAAAAATATATCATCTATAAATCTTACTAAATGTGATGGGGAATTTCCAGTCCAAGCTGAAAGCATTCTGTCTAATATAGTGTGTACATAGATGATAGCATATTTAACAGCAAACTTGGCTCCCATGGCTGTTCCGTGTGTTTATATGTAAAAAAAACTCCTCGTTTAATTGGAAACTGTTTTTAGTGAGGATGTATCTCATAAGTTGTTCTAATTCGTCAGCTTGAATGTATGCTAGATCGTGTTCAATGTTGTTCTTTGTTGTGTTATCTAGTGTTTGTCTGTAATGTTCAGTGACAATACGTATGCCTTCTTCATGCGGGATGATTGTGTAGAGGGATCTGATGTCCATGGTGCAAAGAATGGATGCGTTGTCTGTTTTTGTGTTTTCTATGTGGTGGATGAAAGAGGTTGTGTCTCGCAATAGAATTGGGATGTCATTCTCAGTGTCTGTTAGTAGGTAATCGGTGAGTTCATTAATACGGGATGTGGGGCCATCACAATTGGATACAATAGGGCGACCGGGTGGTGGTGTTTGCCTTTGTGTATTTTGGGATTAATATAGAGTCGTGGGGTTCTGACTTTGAACTCAGCTAGGTATCTGTGTAGTTGTTCTGTGATGGCTGCCGTGACGAGTAACTCATTGGTATAAGAATCGATTGTGGCTTTGTATTCTAATGTGGGGGTTTCCGTGAGCTTAGAGTAGTATGAGTCATCTGAAAGTTGGCTGTGTATTTCTGCCATGTAGTCTGTTTTGTTTAGTATGACAATTGCCGATCCCTTGTCGGCCGGTCTGATGACTATGCTTTTGTTATTTGCAAGTGCTTTCAGTGCTGTTTTGTCTGTGGCTGTGATGTTTGAGTGTGATGGCTCATTGGGCTTTTTGGTTACTAGCTTGTTGAGTGCCGCCTTGAGTTTGTTGATTTCAATAGGTGTAGTGCTGGGTCTCCATTCTGAAGGTATTTTGAACTTAGGTTTCTCTAAATTGTTGCTGTAAAAATAGTATTTACATTCTAATTTTCTGATAAACTGATCTATTGCCCGTAGTTGCGTGTGTATTAATTGGCGGTGTGGTGCGGATACGAATGACAGCCCTTTCTTTAAAATAGCGCTTTCTTCCCTGGTTAGCTTATGACTAGACAGGTTGACTACAATGTCTGTGATGTGTGTTTGTTTTTAAGACTGTGTTGTTGTCTGCGTTTTTGTGTTTTTGTACAGGTTTTCAAACGTCTAGTTCGTTGATCATTTCGAGCAATAGTTTCTTCACATTTCCGTTCTTGGACTGTTTTATTGCTTACTGTATCCGTATGGGGATTTTAAATGGACTACTATGCATGAACTCGGGATATCACAACATCAATGGTGGATGAACGAACAGATGGACAGTATTATTATGTCGCTGTGCCATATTCCTTCGAAGACTATAGTAGCCCTGGATTTTCTCAAAAATTCTTTAAAGTCAAGCATTTCAGATTTCCTTTCAAAAACTCGTTTTCTCTGGTTTATTGTCCCTCACCATTCTCTTTTATTATACTCAGTGTCGCTACACATGAACATATCTGCGCATGAAACCCATGCCCTCATTTGCTCACATGCTCTCATTTACTCATCCTCTCACTCTTGGCTAGTCAGTCAAGCGTTGATGCTCATGAATCGTGAAACACATCAATAGACGGAGCCACCTCTAGCTATGCACCATCCATTTCTAGCTACGCCCCGCCCATTTCTATCTATGCCCCGCCCATTTCTAGCTATCCCTAGCCAATTTCGAGCTATGCTCCGCCTGCTTTTTATGTGTGTTGCAATCGATATTGAAATCTGAATCCCCAGAACAGATAATAATCTAACTAAGAATCATTGCCGACGCCCAATCCATGAATCCATTCTGTCACTCAAATATATGATGTCATAATGAACTATGTCACATGTAGGTTGACGTCACAATCAAAACTCGTCATGAACATTTTAAAACTCCGTCAGTTTTACGAATTGTATGTCTTTGCTATTTAATAAACATTCCGTTGAATATTTTGAAACTAATTTGACTGGGCGAACCCAGTCAAATTAGTTTCAAAATATTCAACAGATTACCTGCATAGTTGTCTGGAAATTGAGAACAGGTAATTCAGGGTTCGATCGATCCGAACACGGGGAACCTATGGGCGAGGCCTAGCCACAGCTGGACGGGATAGCCAAAACTGGATTCATCCATTGCTTTGGAACAAAATGAGGCACAATAATCTCGTATGAGTAAGTCTCTAATTGAGGACGTCCACACTTTGTAGTGATGTATACACGTGTGTTTACTGCAGGCTACAACAATGCCTACAACTTTTCCTGGAATGTTTCTAAGAAAATACGTTTTAATGTAAGCTTAGAATGGCAGCAACCGTCTATAGTAACACTATGCCGTTAATGAAGGCTAGTTATCATGCAGCCCAGAGGCGGACAATGGAAGTGGAATACTCAATATTACCCAGGCTGAAACATATTACTGCACGAGTTGAGATACGGCAGTGCATGAGAAATAGAATTGCCCAAGTTCGGATATTTCAGCAACCATGTTGGGAAGTAACAGTACCCAAGTTGAGAAATAACTGGACCCAAAGTGGGAAATAAGAGTACCTAAGTTACGAAGTAACCGTGTCCAAATTTGGAGATAACAGTGCCCAAGTTGGGAAGTAACAGTCTCCAAGTTTGGCTGTATAAATGCCCAAGTTGGGAAGTAACAGTACCCAAGTTGGGAAGTAACAGTACCCAAGTTGGGAAATAAGAGTACCCAATTTGAGAAGTAATAGTACGCACGTTGCGGGATACTATGTTTATGTGGAACATACACACCATTTCATGTTGATCAGTAATGGTGTAGAGGGTAGGCATGGCTATAGTTTCATGATTTTCATCATTCTTATCAACACCACAACTAAGATTGCGTCCACTAGTGCGATATTCCAACCACACCGTTACGCCAACCACGACAATTTACCACAAATAATCATGGTTGTATGTGATTATCTCTAAACATAGTGCCATTATATACTCCTAAAAGCAGCCACCATGTTGGACTTAGTCCCTAACATTAAATTGTTACACTTAATTTAGATATCTCGTCTGTCGAACATATACATGATGTCACAATCAATTACGTTATGCGTAGACTAACATCACAATCATAATAACGTTTTATGGCTCTATCAGCAACAGCCCCCCCCCCCGGTCAAGTTAGTTTCAAAATGTAAAACAGCTTATCTTTATAGTTACCTTGAAATTTGGATTCTGGGAATCTAGGGTTCAAAGTATATATATATCGATCATAACACACGTAAAGCGTGGGCGGAGCATAGCAAGAAATGGGTAGGTCACAGCTAGACACGGATCCCTCCACACAGTACGATCATCCACTCCTAGAACGAGGCAGCATTTTGGACTTAGTCCCTAGATGACCACCTTTAACCCTTAAATGACCAAATTTGGTCAAGAAAAGCTCAATATTTATTTATTGAGTGTCCATTTGCAGGTGAAGAGAAAACTATTTTTGAAAAATTATCACTGAAATGACTGCTAAGCTATAAATCAGTATTGTAAGGACCAAATTGAGCTTATGTCATTCGTTTCATTATGCCGTCTGGCTGTCAGCCTGCATGCCTGCCTGCTCGCCTCCCTGCATGCCTGCCTGCTCGCCTGTCTGCCTGCCTGCCTGTCTGTCTGTCTGTCTGTCTGTCTGTCTGTCTGTCTGTCTGTCTGTCTGTCTGTCTGTCTGTCTGTCTGTCTGTATGTCTGTCTGTCTGTCTGTCTGTCTGTATGTCTGTCTGTCTGTCTGTCTGTCTGTATGTCTGCATGTCTGTCTGTCTGTCCGTCCGTCCGTCCGTCCGTCCGTCCGCCCGTCCGTCCGTCCGTCCGTCCGTCCGTCCGTCCGCCTGCCTGTCTGTCTGTCTGTCTGTCTGTCTGTCTGTCTGTCTGTCTGTCTGTCTGTCTGTCTGTCTGTCTGTCTGTCTGTCTGTCTGTCTGTCTGTCTGTCTGTCTGTCTGTCTGTCTGTCTGTCTGTCTGTCTGTCTGTCTGTCTGTCTGTCTGTCTGTCTGTCTGTCTGTCTGTCTGTCTGTCTGTCTGTCTGTCTGTCTGTCTGTCTGTCTGCCATGCTGTTTGGTTCGGTGATCTAGCCAGTAATTCCAGTGATAACTTTTCAAAAATGGTTTCTCTTGGTTTGCAAATAGAGAATTTCTATGAGAAAATTGAAATTAACTTGAGCAAATTTGATTGCTAAAGGGTTAATTCGTACATATTCTCCACAGATGATGTGGAATCCATCATTTCAAACCTTATTTCTCACGGGTCAGATGACATGCCCGGCTAATGATTTAATAAAGTGGAATAGTGATGGCTTTAAATCTATTATCGGCAGACGAATTCATCTTTTCGAGACACATTCTGACATGACAAGATGAATTCGCTTGTGTAGCAAACTGGCACGTCATTCATCGTGAGCTGTTGTGTTTCCACCCATTTAATGGCGAATCAATTATTGTAATTACAATTTGATGGAAGAAAAAGCAATGCGGCTTTACAAACTCTGTTGTGGAGAGATGATGCTTACGTTCACAACAGCAGCCTACTACAACGCCCTTCTCAGTAGAATGCAAATGACTTTTCAGATGATAATGAATAAATGATAAAATGACGATGTTTCTTTGCAATTTTTAGTTGCGATTTGCAACTAATGTAAGAGGCTCTGTCAGTCTGTCAAATTCTTGGCATTTTGGCAAAGACCCGTAAGTTTGATAAGCTTTAGTCAATATTCCAAGGACCAAATTGTGATTATGTCATTCGTTTCGCTAAGATGCCTGCCTGCCCGCCTGCTCGCCTGCCCGCCTGCCCAACTGCCCGCCTGCCCACCTGCCAGCCTATCTGCCTGCCTGCCTGCCTGCCTGCCTGCCTGCCTGCCTGCCTGCCTGCCTGCCTGCCTGCCTGCCTGCCTGCCTGCCTGCCTGCCTGCCTGCCTGCCTGCCTGCCTGCCTGCCTGCCTGCCTGCCTGCCTGCCTGCCTGCATGCATGCATGCCTGCCTGCCTGCCTGCCTCCCAGTCCATCCGTACGTCCGTCCGCCCGCCCGCCTGCCCGCAAGTCCCCTGTCTGTCTGTTCATCTATCTATCTATCTGTATGTCTGTCTGTCTGTCTGTCTGCTCCAATCGCGTGTACAAATTGGTGAATTGACAGGACAGCTAGTGTTTCCTAATAGTTGGGTAATGAATGATTAACACGTGATTAAGGGCAATGCTGTATTACTGAACTTCCTGTGCCACTTATGTAATGAGGATAGCTGGCTCCACCAGGGTGACCTCAGGCATAAATGTAACATCCAGTGCTCATTCGTCAAGGGTTGTTAATGAAAGACCTTGTTCCAAAATCGTCAATCTTGTCATAGCATCGGAATAGAGCGTAGTTTTAACCCTTTCATGGCGAAAACGTCCAAAGCCGACCTCAACAGAGGTATTGAGGCGTGCCCATTTGTAGAATTCTAGTAGTAAATTACAAAATAGTTTTCTCTTAACCCTGAAATTTAATGAGTATATAATTATATTTATGATCAAATTTAGCCATTATAGTGTTCATCAATCCTTTGTAGCAGATATAACAAATATCGAATGTAGCATTCCTAATGCAATGCCACGATTACGGTGATTTAGTCTATAACAATCTGTCTTCCACAAAACCCCTTCCCTCGTCTACTGTCTCTCACTTTAGTATTCATCTCGCCTTGTAATTATTCTGCATATGTCACTTCATTGGAATGGATCGACAGAAGATGAGGTACTGTGTGCAAAAACACATCAATTATTTGCAAATTGGATTTCTACTTGCCCATGCTGTGCCTTCCATAAACGTTATGCATGGTAATTGGTAAGCGCACGCTTTGATGGCATTCCGAAAAGAAAGGTTATTCCGTACATCTTGCCACTTAGCTAATTGTCCACATATTTGGTACGTTAAATATCGCTAGTAGTTGGGGCGGCTCATTGATTCCACCGGGATCTCCCTACGTCTCCCGGTGGATAAAGATACTCTCAACACAGACATTAATTTGATCTATTTATGCACAATGGTAATTTCCATTTAATATTTCTTGGTGCACATGCTACGTGATATTTAGTTCAGCTTACATCACTGGAACTATCACTGCTCCGCAAAATGGTTCTCTTTTCATGAAGGAGATTCTTCGAGTCGTTCTTGCTGTCCTAAAGCTGACTATCTACTGCCGTTGACACAATACTGTTATCTATGTACACATGTCAGAGCAGACACATGCAAGTTTATGGCAAACAATTCAGTCTAATGCAATGAGAGTATCCGGTGTATCTGAAGTATCAATTACGTGACAGGGAATGTAGCCTTCTCTGTCAATCTGACCTCATAATGAAAGTACGCCAGTCATTGGCTAAGGTTGCGATCAAATCACGTAGGTCCGATATGAAATGGAGGATTCCAGTTTTAGCTATGCTACACCCATCTGTAGCTAAGCTTCATCCACGCTTTGCCCGTGTTGGGATCGTTCGATCCCTGCACTCCCTTAATCTCAATTTTCAGAAAACTATGCAGATAATCTGTAGAATATTTGAAACTGATTTAATTTGTTGCGGTTGCTGCATATGGCAAATTGACAGCGCCCAGTCAAATTAGTTTTAAAATATTCTACATTATGTTTATTAAATGGTAACGCCATGCAATTCGTACAACTTCATGACGTAATTGATTATGACGTCAATCTGACGTAGTTGCGTGTTCCGACATATTATTGACTGAGAGAGTAAATACCTCTATTGACAAAAGTCGGACATTAAGTCTGAATTGTACGTCTTTGGTAAAGTTACAACTTAATACGTATTATGTTGAATATTTTAACATCCAATTTGAGTCGGAGCAATCAATGCAATATAATTTATGCGTTATCCTTCATGGATAGGCTATGGCCATTAGGGATTGGCAATAAACATATATCTCAAGACCCACGTATCCACTGTATGATGCCAATTAAGTTAATTTACACGTATGGGTGATTTGATGTGAGATATTTCATGATAACATCAAGTAGTCTATCGTGTAACGGTAGATTTAACATATTCAAGAACTTGTATGATTGTCTAAATGAGATCCTAATACTTCAATGTGAAATAGCTTACGACGTTAGCTTATGTCCATCATTATACATACTGTCCTATTATTAGTGATAATGAGGGCAGAAAATCATATTACTATGAGGAGACTGACTACAGTATACGAACAGTACTACAATATTACCGCTGGCTATCTTCATCGTCAGAAATATAGACTGACATTTCCCTGACCATCAATAAACGAATAATGAACAATTATCACCAGCTCCAAAAGCAGCAGTCGACGTGCGTGTAAAGTGGGGGCGGTAATGAAGTGGTGGCTACGATAATGACTAAGACGAGGACGACGACGACGAGGACGACGATGATGACGACGGCGACGCGACGACGACGCCGCCGCCGCCGACGACGACGACGATGACGGCGGAGTCAGTGATAGTGATGGCGGTGACGGTGGGTGCTTGAATGGTTTCGAGTTGATGGATGGGAGAGATTGTGGTGAAACTGTTGTGATGATGATGAGTCGGGGAGAGCATCAAAAGCAAAGGTAATCGTTCACGAAGTTAGTACTGTATATTATTCCTCATGCCATTTGCCAAACCAGATGACGTAATACATGCCAATATAATAACACACTCTGTGACAGTTTGATATATGAGCATATTCCAGTGTCGTGTTCTAGATGGATGGAAATATGCCAGGAGATTCCACGGCTAGATAAGTCTAAAATGATCTACTCAGCTAATGCTATATTGTGCTATACTGATAGTATTATACAGATTTCTGGAGGTGCTGCCAATATTACTAATTGGATATATGAACGAGTTGAGTTCATCCTAGCTGGTGGATGTACTGTGGGGGCGTAACAAAATTCGACACTGCACAAGAGGACACCCTCATATGTGTGGTGACAAGACGATGGTTCGTTAAGACTAATGCCCACCTTCGTAAATAACCACAATTTTGTGGAACCAACATGCATGTGGTAAGATACGCATATAAATGGACCAGCTGTCTTTTAATAGACGCATTTGGAGCTGGTGTTTATGACAGCCCTAATGAGATCCTGGAAAGTTGCTAAATCTAGTATATACCCATTTGTTAAAGTCCAACACATACGGCATGGTTTAATTCCGATTAACAGTAGCATCTAAAACATAATCAGAATGCTAAGACCTACGTAACCATGAGAATCTGTACCCAATGGTGCAAGTGTATGTGTCTCAACAGGTGGCACAGCAGGTGACATGTGGAAGGCATATCCTGTGAGAGAGATACATGGGATCAAGATATTAAATAGATTCTACTATTAAC
The DNA here is from genome assembly GCA_034401795.1 of Chaetoderma sp. LZ-2023a. Classification (NCBI taxonomy): domain Eukaryota; kingdom Metazoa; phylum Mollusca; class Caudofoveata; order Chaetodermatida; family Chaetodermatidae; genus Chaetoderma; species Chaetoderma sp. LZ-2023a. The sequence continues at coordinate 55,648,866 of CM067365.1, forward strand.
TCCATTGTCTAGATGAGAACTAGACGTATGAAGCAAAGATGCTCACGTTGACAAGATATTAACTGGATGCAAATGATGGAGATGACTCGTATGCCCTACTTTTATCACATCTGTAAGTATAATCACATAACGACAGCACGGTTACTCTGTACAATATGCATTACTTGATTGAAATTTGTTAAAAACAAAGCTATATGCATAACCTGTTCTGCGAAGTCTCCTAATCGGAAGCTTGTCCTATAACGTAACATAACAGCCATGCCATAATAATAAGCAAACGACAAATTTATTTCAAAATATTCAACAGAATTTTTCTTGATTATTAAATCGTAAAGACAAACAATTCGTACAACTGATGGACCATACCAGGTTCATGGTGGTGTATTTCTGTCAATTATTATTGTGACGCAATTATTTATGCCATCATATACTTACCTGAGAGATTGGAGTTACCCATAGATCCTCATTCTACAGTTTCCCGTGCTAAAAGTCTGAAAGTAAGGCTGGTGCTAGTTGGTAAACAACCGACCATGTCAGATAGCATAACCCCGTGCCGTACAATCATCGTATATCACATATATCGATAGGATGATGTCTACCATTGAGTACACCTATCAAAGGCTACTCTAAACCTCCACGGGTACTGATCACATTTGGGTTCGGCAACACTCAACGACACGGGACTACAAATTCTAGTCCGATGACCCTGTAACGCTGTCTGCATGTACCAGTATGGTGAACTACGCGTGCCATAAGGAACATGCTGATCACAAACTTAGTAAATGACAATACAACTGAACCACATGAATTACGGAAAATGAATCTCAAGTTGCCATTCCAAGCAACAAAGGGATTCGCCAATATGCCTCACTGATATGCATTCCTTCTCAGTCGCACAACTGTCAGCAGAATCTTCTGACTTTTGAATTTTGACAACTATTTAGAGATGGAAAATATCGTGGGGAACAATCCCAGAGTCTGGACAAGAATCAGTTAGCAGTAAATTAAAATTAATAATTTATACTAATGGTTTCCCTCCATTGATAGTTTACCTACATCTAATATTCGCTGAAATATTACGCTACGTATTAACCCTTAAACCCTCGAATTTATTCAAGAAAATATTAATTTTCTCATAGAAACTGTCCATTTGCAGACCAAGAGAAGACTATTTTTGAAAATTTACCACTGGAATGCCTTGATCGGTTATCGAATCAGTCATTAAAGTGGTAAAATTTCAAAAATAGTATTTCCTTGGTCCGCAAATGGACATTTCTCAAGACCACTGCAGACACAGTTTTTGGCTGATATGAATGTTAAATAGGTAATAATGGATTGAATCTTAACGCATTACCAGCTATTAATTCGTAAGTATGTAACGTCTCCGTCAGTTCCCATTTCTCGATGTCGTAAGTAAATAATAAAAAAGCAACTTAAATTCGACATCATTCAGTCCAGCTCAAGTACACAACACACAGTGCAAAAATAGTTAATAAAGATATCCGATTTGTCACACAAGTATATGATGTCACAACCAATTACGTCACAAGTAAACTGACGTCACAATCAAAAAACGTACTGAATCACGGATCTAGCGCTGTCATGAATATACAATAGTACGTCAAGTGTACGTCTTTGATGGATTTAATATTTAATAAACATTATGATAGGCAGCAGCAGCACTCAGTCAAATTATTTTCGAAATAATAATCTAATTGATAGTTTCTGTCAGCCTATAGTTTCAATAATTACCATTATTTACCAGACTGTGGGCGTAATACAAGAATAATAACCTACAGAGAGTAAACAAAATATGATAAAAAAACTGTCTGTTTACGGCTGGTTTGCTTCATTCTGTTGATTGGTCTGATCCACACTCTGTCCATTATGTACAGTAAATTGCGTCTTGTAGAGTCTGAGATGTGACGAAGAAGATACAATTGAGGCTGGTCAAGCAGAAGTGTTGGAAAGCACTCGAGAAATATCGGTCGACATAGGCTTACCTGAACATATATGTCAACGTGAACAGACATATTTCTTGTGGCCACGCATGGTATACGTGTTTCTGGTGGCCACGCGTTGTGTAATAGCGTGAAAAACCCCAATCCGGTTGTAATTACCAGAGCCTTAAACATACGGGCATCAAGTACCCATACGCACAGGGCCGAGCTGGCATTCATCATGTATGTTCCGATAATTTTATTTAGTGATCAAATTTGGTGTACGCAATCAGAGCTAACTTCTGAAAATTATAATCTCTTATTAATTTAGCTTCTATATCAACTGATTTTATAGCCGTGACAAACATGTCTCATATCAAGTGGCGGGCTACGTGGTGAATTATAGTCAATAGGAGTCAACTATTTGCATGCCGAACACGTTATTCCCTGACTATATAGTCCTTTAAATGATGTGTTCAAATGGTATGTGGACGACTAGTATTAACAATGTTCTGACGAAAGGGCGAATATTACATTTTGTAAATTTAGAGTTAACACCGCCTGTCGTTTACTGGTGAAGTTAACTAAACAGTACAGTACGCTGTGTAATAGCAAACACGCTGGTTAAGCGACAAATCACTGGTGGTGCGGGCGAATATTGCCTTGACACGTCAACATGTGTTTCAAGAACAGGCGAACATGCACTTGTTCATTTCCGCCTGTTCGTGAGGCACAGATATGCACAAGTCTCATGTTAGTCACGTAATATCAGAGGCGAATACTAATATAGGATTGTCCTTCAACAACGCAGAATAAATATTTATGAGATGTGTTGTATAATATTTTGAGTGATAGGTTTGATAAGTGACTAGCTTTATTTTCTGTAGCGAAAATGGGTTCTATAGATATGGTTGTCGAATGGCAAGATGGTACACAGAATGTTGTCAATTCAATAGACGTCAAGCCCGTAGGTGCGAAAACAAAAACGTTTGTTTGTGGACGGAAAATCAAAATGTGGTGGCTCGCTACTAAGAAGTGGTACTATGGAAAGATTGTGCAATCTGAGCAAAATATGTCTGATGAAGATGAGATTCAATATGCGAAAAATGCATTGAATGGTGAAAATCAATCTAAAATTGACGGTGACATTCATGCTACTGATTCCGTTGGGTCTTAATTTGACATACAGGTAGCAGAAACTGGATCTACATTGATAGATAATGACCCACCTGCAAAAGTTGCTAGAACAGAGCCAATCACTCCTGACTATCACTCACAGGCAGACGATTTCATTCCATTATCAGAACTAGTGGCGGATTGGGATAAGCAAGCTTCGCCAGTTTATGCTAGACTGGAGCCTCTTTCAACCATTAATGAGAGTTATGATAATTCCGTTTTGGACACAACATATGAACCATCTGATCCACCATCCATCTTTGACACTTTGACAGCGGCAGAGCAGTGTTGTGAAGCCGATAGTTGCGTTTCAGAAATATTTGCAGTTTGTGCTCGTGGTGCTTGCCAAGCATTACTGCTCTGTTTGCATACATCAAACTACTAAAACGCGACCCTCTTTACCAAGCCCTGGCAGCTCTATTGTTGATAGCTCTCAAAGAGAAGAGTCTCCAGAACCCCCTGTTACTGTTCCAACTCTTGAAGAAGTACCATTGCACGCCTATAAAACCCTCCGAAATTATCAGAACCCAAATAGGCAAATACAATGATCTAATGATACTGGCAAGTGGAAGTACTCCAGTAATTTCATACCCAGACCATGTTCAATTTTATAATGCTTTACCACATTAATGTCAGATCTAGAAATGGTACCTTCATTTTAATCAAGGTTTGGTGTTTGGTTCCTTTCACTACTAAATCTATTATCGTTAATGTATTGTATTTCGATTTTCATTGCCCACGTGTTGTACTTTATTTTGTAACGCGTTTTGCAATTCATAATTTAATTTTATGATTACTATCAAATTTGATTAGCTTATTATGGTGTACTTAAGCATTATGCTCACATTATATTGTTTGCATAGTATGTTATGTGTCAGGTTCGCTGTTCTTGGTGAGCGTGATTATAGGCTTCTATTACGTCATAAACAGTGGTCAAATAGTACAAAATATTAATTGAAACTCCGTGCTCATATCTTTATTCGCTGCCTTATAAACGGGGAAAAGATGCAGGTATCCATTGTTATTGAATGAGAATAAGGTATTATGGGTGCTATGTGAAAATACAGGGTGGGTGGGTTGGGGGAATTACATCACCGAGAAATCCCTCCCCTGATAACACAGTTCACTAGACCGGTACTGGGATAATGGTGCGCCGCGCTGACCCGGCATTGGATCAGTACCGGTCCAGTGAGCTTTGTTATTAGGGTCCAGAACACTTAACTTATGTTCAGGGATTCCCAAATGAAGTATTAATATCGCTAGGTACTGTTGGGATGAGAAATTGAAGAGGCGAAAATGTAGTAAATGCAACGAATTGTACATAACGAACAGGCGAATATTGGGCGGATATGTCAGTATGCCAATCTCACCATAAAAATCGTTTCACGAAGAGGCGAATATGTATTTTTGTTAATTACTGCCTTATTAATTAGGTAAACACATACTGGTAATATGTAGTCCGTAGAGGGGACCAAGCGCCTTATATTGGTATGTCACTTTGAGTAATACATGTCTTTAAGAGTAGCATTATTTGTGATGGTAAATACAGAAAAACCTGAATGCGATTTTCTCAAAACTGTGATTTTCGATATTCGCCCTTCGTCAGCATAGCGACGAATTGTTCATCAGTCGAACATACCTCAGTCTGATCAATGCTGTCAACTACTGTCCAGCGCGCTAATATCGAACAGTTAGTACTTCTACGCTTACCATCTCAGACAGTACTTTATCCGATATGCCCCAAGGTGCTTTGGTAAAGAACAAAACTACCCAATACTCCTTCGGGGCATTATACAAAGAAGAGAAAATGAGGTATAGGCTTAGTGATTTTCTATTTGGGTTGATGGTGTCGATAGATTGCGTAGCCCGAGAGGAGACAGAATTCACACGACTAGCTAATTACTTCTCTACACATAGACCTATGTATGCCAATGAGGCTAAACAAAAACAAGGTGTGATTATGTTATTTTGTGTGTTATTTGCTTCCTTTGTTAGGGGACGAAGGAATGGAGTGGGGAGAGAGAGACGGAACAAGAGAGACGGCGAGAGAGAGAGAGAGAGAGAACGGGAGGGAGAGAGGGAGAGAGGGAGGGAGGGAGAGAGAGAGAGAGAGAGAGAGAGGGGGGGGGGAGTGGGGCGGAAGTGGAGCGGTCAGAGAGTGTGGAATTTGAGTCGGGGACAGATGTGACAAGCTAGACATGATAAGCCGGGTACTGGCCCGGCGAGTCTGATATCGACTGGATGCAAATTGTATTAATAAATTCCACACAGCATACATAATGAAGGAAGTTATTAGCAAGCCCTCGTGCGCCGTTGTTGCCGAAGCATATGGTTCATTTATAAGCATTTATTGTTATGTGCACCTTGGATGGCTCAACAACTTAATGCCCGTGTCTACATTTACATAGCGATAGAGGTAGTTTATACATCTAAATTCCCTACGTGTCATTGCCCAACTAACAACTCAAACAACTCTATTTGTCGAAGGTAAACCGGGGTAAAAAATTCTAGCTATGTTCCACCCACTGTATATGTGTGTTGTAATCAACAGATGTACTTTGAACCCTGAATTACCAGAATCGCAATTTCAAGGTAACTATACAGGAAAGTTGTCATATATATTTAAAACTGTGTATTAAATTGGAAATCCATCAAAGACATACACATCAAACAGTTGACAGAATTGTCGACGGTCATGTTGGAGTGTTAATACAGCATTATGATTGTGACGTCATGTAACTAGTAACAGCATCGATTATGACGTCATATAGATGACAAATCGGATCCCTCATTAGTTTAGTTTCTGTAACATTGCTGAAGCCTTAAATAGCTAAATTTGATCAAGCAAATCAACATATTTGCTTATTGAATGTCCATTTGCAGGTCAAGAGCAGATTATCTTTGAGGATTTGCCACTGGAATGAGTGGCTCGGTTATCAACGTAAGGTTGTCAAATTAGTATTCTCTAGGCAGGAAAATGGACATATCATAAAACTACTATAGGTGCCGGTTTTGGCCGGCATCGACATAAAATGATAGTTAGATAGGAAAAGCTAATCCACCTAGCACAACCTAACCCATCGAGACTAATTCCATTTCATAGCTCACACAGTATATGATTGTAGAAACAAATACAGGTCCAGTTCGTGTACTGATCTGGATTGCACTTTTGATCAATGACGCAGTGAGATGTAAAGTTCTGAAATGAATATTCAAACTACTCGTTTCTCGTTTCATTAATCATTGCTTGTAGGCGATGATATATAATTTGGTGTACATGGTTACGTAAAGAATCACGACATGTGCGCAAAGAAAGAGACGTGTACCCTTCAATTCGTGATAAATGCCATGTTCCCAGGCTGAATTGCAGGCAAAATTGCAGGCAAAATGCCATGAAAATATAGACAATTTTGGATCACGTTTTAAGTGGCATCGGTCTAAACTGCCTAAAGTGATGTTTACGTTGTCGCCGTAGGCACCATTCCTTTATGTAGCAGCCAAAGATAGACGTGATGGATACCAATTATATCACCAGTAGGCTATAGACAACACACAGTGTAGCTCATACATAACTTAATTTGTTTCCAAAACAAAAAACACAAATATGTTAGTTAGTACAGTTTTGAACACGGGGCAAAAATGTTATGTTGAATACCTTGAACTTAATTTTCTTGTTATATATTTAACAGTACATTTCATTTTGTTTTGGAATCACGTTATGTTACTTCTGAGCTATTCTGTAACTTGACGTCATCAAGAGAAGGTGAAAATAACAATTTTTCTAACTTTCATCCACTGGACTGGATTCTGAGTGTGATTTTCATCATAACCACTCTCTCAATCGATGATAGGAACCTTTTAATTCACGTTTCCCTAACAATCTTATGACACAAATGTTCAATGACAATTGTCGCATGCCAATTTCCTAAATTTTGATATAAATTTTGTATTGTCACATTTTCTGAAATTCGACGAAGGGTATTTCGCTAGCTGTTGAATGGAATCAATCGACATGTCCTGTCTCGGAGGGAAAATCTCATAGAAATTGCATTCATTATGTTCTTGTTAATTAAAGTCAGAATATAGAAAATTGGGGGAATATACTTTATAGGCCGTATTGTACTGACATCATACAATACTAGTAAATATGAGACCTATGTTTAATGGCTTCGACCATGTTAGCCCCTTGAACACAAAAGACAAAACGCGAACAATCAATTACAGTGCGAGAACTATGCTGTTGAATCTTCTGAAGCTAATTCAGATTTCTATCAAATTAGCTTCCAAATATTCAAAAGTTCACCGGCAGAGCAAGTGGGAGAGATATTAAGATGCTGGGAATTCAGCGTTCAAATGGTTAAGCATTAAAAGCTATCTCGCCTCCCCTTGACCCTTCCGCCACCCGGTACTAAATGGTATTTACAAATAGGAAATGCGTTGTACTTTGAGGGGCTATACAGTGCACGCTATGAACAGCTGTTGGTGTTAATGGTGATCATGTCTTGAAACTGATTAGGCAACTATTCCTTTCATCCAAAATAATCGACTACTATATCACCAAGCAGAGCTTTAGTCGCTTCCAATTAGACATAAATGTCACTACGAAGAGAATCGTATTTTGTGTACCTAGGAGAACCTACAACCTGCCATTCTGCCAGAATCATTACTGACTGCTGGCAGAATGCCACAGAAATATAGACCGTTTCTGACCATACTTTCATGGTGTCTAAACAGGCATGGCTATAGTCTTAATCACATTTGACTTATTTAATTTAGCTACAGCTTGATGTAAATCTGATACATATGCCGGCTGATAATTTTGCAGAAATACTATCCAGAAGGAAATGGTAAAATCTAATTGAAAACATGTGTCCATCAGATTTACATTACAACATTTTATATAATAGCAGTAAGCAAACTACTATTTTAGTATTTTTAACTGGCGTTTTTATACATGCTTCTTCAGGTCATATATTCTTGTAAAATATTATTAAATTTGAAATTTTTGAAAAGCTTTTCCACTGAATCCTTATGCAAATTGTTGCGAAAATAACAAGGCTACCACAAAGTATAATCAAATATATAAAAGAATTGCTACAACTTGAAATTATAAGAATAGAAAACAGAGATTACTTTTGAAGAGCCAATTAAATTTTGAGTCCTTTGTTAATTAGAGATAATAGATTGTTTATCTGCGCACAGGTTGAACATATATCTTTCCTTGGTAAATAGTTAATGTCAGTGCAGGCTGCTTGTTTTATAGCAATGGCACACTAAATATGCTATCAACTAGTGTACGCTTGCAAAAGACAAGAACAGACACACTGATCTTATTTTATAGCATTCTGCCAGCTTCCATTTTCAGTCGCCTTTCTCCATTGAATAATTCACAACCAATTCCATTAGCGATGTGTTATTCACTATCTGGCGTGAGATGGGCAGAGAAGAAAAGGAAACTAGGCAATTACGTACTTAATTTTTATCTGTGTGTAGCAGCTGAATAAACCGTCATGTTCGTTAGTCAGTTAGTTAGTGAGTCGGTCAGTCAGTCACACATGCCTATTCCAGGCCAATGTTTCAAAAAGTTTCGGTACACGGTAATCAAACTTGCCAGAAAGGTTGCCCGTGGGGACCTAAAATGTTTGATAAATTTGGAGTCAAAAGGTCAAGGTCACGGTGAATAAATAAAAAGGATTATTTTGAAAACAGACAGACATGCATTTTCATAATAACACTTGTTCTCCTTAAGCGACCCTGACAAGATTTGCGTGGATGATGGTCCATGCAACCCCAAATATGTGTGAACAATTTGGTCTCAAAATGTCAAAGATAAAGGCCGCGTCACCCAAATTACAAACGAATGTGTATGAATGTTTTGAAATCTGTGCCTGAGTGTCTGACAGACACACTTTCTCAAAATAGCCTTAGTTCTACTGAATAGATCTTGACCAGCCATGGGGAGAAGATTATCCATGTGGTCCCGAAGCATTTAAGACATTTGGCATCAAGAGGGCAAATATCAAGGGCACAGTGGTGATTAAGATATCTTTCAAACAAGAACAACGTGAGTATTGCATACGATTCTGCTGATTTACATATGCTGACCTGTTGCTAGATAGGTGGTCGCGCATGCAGCAGATCGATAAGTCGTTGTGTTCCATTGCCATTTATTTAGTTCTTTCACCAGTCAGTCATAAAAGTGTATTCCATTTGGCATTGTAATCACATTGAATTCTCACTCATGAGTTACCTCTTCTTCTCGCCTTTTTATCTCTTCGTCGCTTATCTCCTCTATCTCGTTATTCATCTCCAGTCGCCGAGTCGATCCCCACCTGATCCATTTCTATTACTCCTCTCTCTCTCTCTCTCTCTCTCTCTCTCTCTCTCTCTCTCTCTCTCCCTGGTGGGAATAGTAGATACATGTCCAATGCAAACGATTGAAGTTTGTTTGACAGATAGTGCTACATATTCGTTATGTAATATATAACATGTCCATGATTGGATAAACAATTCCATCATGGATAGGATGAGATAAGCAGTTGTTGTTCCTACCGTCTAGATAGCGCATCATGGAGATTGCAACAATAGTAATGTGGTTTGGCTCTGGCAATCGCATGATTTTGCAATGAATCGCATATGAATACTAATTGGCGAGCTATATATAGTTATAAAAATAAAACATGTATACACTTAAATATGGATAACATTTATTGTCATGATGCATGAAAACAAGTTGACTAGGCACCCTATCTTGGAAGCCGTGATCAATTCACTAACAATAATGAGGTAGGGTGTTTACTAATCATGTGCATTGGTTACGCAAAGTTGAGAGTGGGTTCTTGATTTCCACCCCTTCCGCCATAAAATTACCGTTTCATAGCACACACAGCCGGCTACCAGTCCCGGTTAAAACCTTGCCTAGTAGAGGATCTCCTATTTTTATGGCGTACGGAAGTAGATAAAATGGATGTCTGCTCATATTGACATACAGTAGGATGGTGTAATTTCACCAAATTTTAATTACCTACGTTTGTGAATTGTTGAGATATGTATGTGCATTTAAGAGTGGTATGGGAGGACGAGCCATCATGCACAATTTTTATTATAATTTCGCATCAACCATTTTGCGACAGAGATCTGGAAGCTGGTCGAGGATTATTAACTAGCTAGATAACAATTATCATGGTCAACTGTAGCTAGCCATGGGTCATGGATTGACCTTGACCTTAGTCATGATACAGCCTTTGTAAGAGAAAGGTGATGGTCATAATTTGTATTTAGATATTTTACTAGCAAATGTAATATATTCTGAATTTGTTGACAATCCCTGTCTTTAAAATTACGCAATGGATATATAAAATAGGAATGTACACATAAATAAATGGTAGTTAATTTGTAATGAATAAACAACACGAAGATGATTTGATTGAGAGTTGTTCCTGCCATTTGCAATCAATCCTTCATCCATAGTTAATGTATGATTTATCGCTGGTCTGATTTTGAACGCTTGACAACAGAATACATGACTAAACGTATCAATATATCATCACATTAAATCATTAACTAGGAATTAATTGGCACCACGCGCAGCAATCTTAACTTGACCTTCCTGTCAACATCACAGCTGGATACTGAAAGATTGGCTACTTTTACTTCTCTACCGCACAAATCTGTCAAAGAAATTTTTAAAGATTTTTAATAGAAACTGTCCATATACAGACCTAAGAAGATTATTTTGAAAATTCAACATTAGAATTACTTAGCCCTGCTATGGACAATAGCCACTCCTTCTAATGTTAATTTTCAAAACTGTCTTCTATTGGTCTGCATATGAGAATTCCTCAAGACCACTACAGAAGCCATTTTGGCCGGCTTGAGTGTTGAACAGTTAACCATAGATCGACTACGGTTACATTAGCAATTTCCTTATTGTATGGCCCATGCTGTCAAAGTTGGTTCATTCAGTACTGTTGTTAATTCTAGAGCCCCTCATTTCTTTAATAGATTACATTTTCAAAATGATCCTGCCAGCAAGCTCATGTGAGATATGGATTCCAATTAACCATTTCATGAAGAAATATTTCCTTATTGAATGTCAGTTTGCAGCCCAATACAGACTAATCTTGAGAATCTACCACTGTAATTGTTAAATCTGTATCTCAGCTAGTCATTCCAGTGACAAATTAAAAAAATAGCTTTCCATTGACGTGGAAATGGACATTCCTGAAGACCACTCCAGAGGCCGATTTTGGCCGGCTTCATCATGAAATGCTTAAAACTATGTTTATACGTGTATCTTCTGACACAATCCAACAAACACAACTGCAGGACACAATTCGTTCAGACAAATATGACGCACTTAAGGTTGGTGATGCGCATAATAACAAACACATGTTTGAAAGACACCACAATGGATATTCAAGCATCAAGTTTTGTACATTTAAGTTTTATCTGTGTTCACGTTATCATTACTGGCACATGTTTGTCATGTACTTCAACCGCCAAAGTACACAAAGACGTGATAAATGTCACCCATCATCTTTTAATCCTTCGACGCTTAAATTTGTTCAAGAAGTTTGAAATATGTGCTAATTGAATGTCCATTTACAGTACCTAGAGAAGACAAGTTAAAAAATGTACCACTTGAATGAATGGCTCTGTTAATTTTCAAAACTAGTCTCCTCTTGGCCTGCAAAGGGACATTCATCAAGACCACTGCAGTGACCGGCCCATTCCTGAAAGAGTTCTGTGAAACAAATGTGTGCATGTCGTGGTATCACATACTGGCTGGCACAGACGATCAGCATCATAGAACTCCTCCAAACGCGATCGATTGCTGATGACACGAGTTCGGTAAAATGCATGTGTGCATGTTCTGGTATCACATACTGGATGACACAAACGATCAATAGCATAGACATCCTCCAAACACGATCGATCGCTGATGACACGGGGTCAGTAAAACGCATATGTGCATGTCCTGCTATCACATACTGGTGACACAAACGATCAGCAGCATAGAAATCCTACAAACGTGACACAAATTTGTTTTTGGTAATTGGAGCAGAATATTAACAAAAACTCGGGAGGCAAATTTATATTATTATTATCAAAAATGAAATTGTATTGGCGATATTAATGTGACACGTTATTCCTACGCAATACAATTACTAACAGAAACATATTATTTTGGAGACTAGTATAAAATTGTGAACTCTGAAATTCCGCTTTTGAGAGTCATAGGCGCTCTATAGCTATCTAACTGCATTGTTTAAACCCTCAAATCGATATCAATTAAATCATAGTCACAATTTTGCTGGTTTATGCGTCGTTCACTAAAGCTATATGTGTTCGAATTGGCTGATGAATGACATGGGTGAATGCAAAACAGGCATGAATGCTTAGCTAACTATGATTTACATATCCTGCTATGGAATGTCGATTTGATAAGACAATATCTTGACAATGCTTTGCATTCTGGGATGCTTTGTCGATCAATCACATCTTTGTTGATGATGACAGTTGAATAAGCAAAATCACAGGTGATCTCAGGTAAATGATACCAAGTCAGACGATATTGAGAACTAACCTTTTCGATCACAACATGGTAGTTGCTTAAGAATGTGAACTTTCAACCAATATACGTATATGTCTTGTAAACCTACTCTCACATAAACATATTCTTTATATTTTGTGCTTATAATGTTTACACGTACTAACCAGACAAGCAATCATTATGCCCAAACCCTCAGTCAGATTCCTTTTTATAACAGTTATCAGAATAGATGTTGCGTCGGTTTCTATGTCTCCAAAAGTTTGATGAATTAAATTAGACATGAGTGCAACTGTTCCTTATGAAATCTATTAAACTAAGCACACCATGTACTACTGTATTGCCAGAAATGACAATGATTTCCCGTCTATGAAATTCAGTGATTACTATTACTGCTGTTTCGTGTTACTATAATATGAATAAAAATTCTCTCATGTCTCGGTTGCCATCATGGCCACTTCATTAAGTATTATGTTATAAATGTTTACATAAACTGCCATATCTCCAAATATTCTATGCAATTCTGGGTGGATTTCCATAATACTATCTGAAAACCAGTACCACTCTTAATCCTTCGACATAAAGTATAAGTCATGGCTGCCAGCGATAAGGAGAAGAGGAATGGCATAGTACGAAAAAGCACATTGAGGTAAACATATTATTTGTGACTGAGTCTGACATACATTTTGGAATGAGTGGGAACGACATCTTCCTGTCGTGTAATACAATATCTTCTAGCAACTTTGTTTCCCAAAGAAATATTTATCGTATGAAAATGAAAAAGAAAGTGTGAATCTGAGATTACAGTGAGCTTGTGCTATATAAAACTTTCTAGAAGTCAACATAAAACTCTATTCATTCTATTATTATGAGATTTACCTCTCAGTTTAGTAACAATAGCGATCTGAGCTCTCACTCAAGTATCTGATGTCATAATCAAACATGTCATGCATTAGCTGACGTAATAATCATAGTGACTTAGCTGTGTCATGAAAATCGAAATTTCCATCACAAAAATGTACAGATTCTATGTCTTTAATGAATTAACAATTTAATAAACCTTCTGTTGAATATTTTGAATGTAGGTTAATTAGGATCTGGTGCGTCATTCAACTGCTTACGGGCATATTTAAATTAAAATGTGATTTTGTAAACATCAGATTTTAAAGTTTCACATCGAGTCCAACACACAAAACATGTGAGCGGAGGTTAGCTAGAAATGGACTGTTAATAGCAAACCATGGACCCCTTTATTCTGTAGAAAGATAGGTCATATAGCTGAAACATGCTCCTATTCGAAATTTCCAAGAAAGAGTTAGTAGATAAAAATATGCCATGGCAGATACACACTGTCATCCTCATAGATGAATGTCCAATGATACCTCCTCATAAAACACTATGTCTGGACCAGCAATGATGTTCACTGAATATGGACGGATAGTACAACTCATTGTTCATAGTATGTAAGATCTGGTGATAAATAATGGTGGTTAGATAAAATCTGGTCAAAATGGCCAAGATGACATCGGAAGTGGTAATAAGAAATATCAATTTACAGGCAAAGAGAAATCTATTTTTTGATAATAATTGTCACTGTAAAGCTCAATTGTGACAGAGTAGACCATTAAATAGTTCAAAGACTGTGAAAAGGGTGAAATATCTGCACAGATCGTCTGAAGATTCATCCATTCAATTTCATCAGATCACATAATATATGATTGTAGAAACGCATTACGGGTTCTAGTGCTTTGCTAGTCTGGATTGCAGGGTTGATCAATGATGAAATTTTAAACATTGAATGTTCAAATTAATTATTTCGTGATTCATTACGCATCGCTCGTAGACAATCATAAAGAACTGAGCATACATGGCCTGTGAAAAAGATCATGCTATGTGTGCAAGGAAAGAAACGCCTACCCTACAATTCGTGATAAATGCCATGCAGCCAGACTGAATTGCAGGCAACATTCCACGAAAATGTAGACAGTTTTGGATCGTGTTTACGTGGCATTGGTTTAAGCTGGCTAGGGTGATACTTGAGTTGTCAAAGTTGGCACGATTCTTATATATATATTCTCAGCATATAATGTAAGCAGACATAATCAAGACGTGATGAAAATAACGATTATTCTAGCTTTCATCTTCTGGAATTGATCATTAATCTAAAACCACATTCTCCACAAATGAGGGGAGTGTTTTAATCCAAGTCTTTCTAGCAATCTTATGATACAAACCTTCAATGATAACTGCCCTATTCAGTTTACTAAGCATTCATGCACATTTTGCAATGTGACGAATTATGAAATTCGATGAAGAACATTTTGTAAGTTATTGAATGGACTCAATCAACATATCCTAGAAAAATGCCCTGGAAATTGCATTCATTGTGCTCAAGCTAATTACAGTCAGTACATGAAAACAGTGGCATGAGTGAGAATGTATGCTACATTCTTCAAACAGAGTATAGCAATGGATTCTATTAGATGTAATGTTTACTGTGTTCGACCATGTTAGGTATTAAGCTGTCTGGCAACACTTGGACCCTCCGTCATCTGGTGCTAAGAGGTTGATGACTTGTATTTAACTTTATTTCTCTCATCCCATGGAATTGTCCCATGTTTCACTTAAGCACAGATTTAGTCGATTCCAAATAGAGATAAATGTGGCTAGGGAAAGAATCTTGTTTTGAATATAGAAGGGAGTCTCCGACATACTAATTCTGCCACTGAGGACCATTACTGACTACTGGCAGAATGCCATGGAAATATACACAGTTTCTGGCCGTAATTCATGAATCCATTTCCTCAGTCAATCACATGATGTCATAATCACCTACGCGACGTGCATGCTGACGCCATAACCATGATGTCATGAATGATTCGATTTAGTCCGTCTTTAGCACAAGATAATCCGACATGTTCTACGAAATGTATGTTTTTGCTATTTAATAAACATGCTGATTCATTACTTTGAAACTAATTTGACAGGGCGCTGTTGTTGCATAAGTCAACAACAGCACCTAGTCAAATTAGTTTCAAAATCTTCAACAACTTACCTGTATAGTTTTCTGGAAACTGATTGTCAGGGAGTTCAGAGATCGATCGATCACAACATGGACGAGGTGGGGATGGAACTTAGATAGATAATGAGGGGGGGCATAGATAAAACCGGAAGGTACATTGCCTGGTGGATAAAACTGACATAGTTACATGCTTAGTCCTATTTGCCTTATTTAATTTGGTTGAATTTTGATTGAGTAGGTCAACCACAAGATTCGCATTACAAGATTTTATGCGATAACAAAAGTACCATTGTACTCGTTTTGAACATATTGTGTATGTTTCTTCAAGCCCTGTATTGTTTGTATGGAGGCTTGTAAACAGGAAAGAATTTGAAAAGGTCTTTCCATTGAATCCTCCTATCTATTATTATCACAAAAGCAACGCTACCACAACATTTAACGACGTATTTTAAAATACGTGCATCAAATTAAAAGGAATGAAAACAGAGCGCACTTGTGAAGAGCTAACAGAATGTTTATCTGCGCACAGATCGAACATTTATTTTTCTTTCATAAATAGTCAATGTCACTACATGCTGTGGTCATGTTTTATAGCAAGGCTACTATAAATATGTCACCAGCTAGTGTGTGCTTGCAAAAGACATGAACAGGCACCCTGATCTTATTTCATCGCATTTTGCCAGCTTCTGTTTCTAGTCCCTTTTCTTCATTGAATAATTCATAACCAATTCCATTAGTGACGTGTTATTCACTATCCAGTGCGGAAACTGGCCAAGAGGAAAAGCAAACTAGGCAATTACTAGTTTTTCTTTAATGGACCAGATGGCGATTTTCTCAGTCTATTGAATTTGCAATCACAGTAAATTCTCTCACAGGAGTTATTTCTTGTTCTTGCTTTATATCTCTCTTTGGCTCATCGCCTCTTTCTCGTTATGCATCTCTTCCATCTTTAAACCCTCTCCTTCTGTCTTCCATCTCAATCTTCTTCCCTCTCGTTCTCCCATCTCCAGATCGCTCATGTCTCCCAATTTATTCCTACCTCTCCAACCTCCGTGTATGCCCCCATCTCTCCCTCCTTGGTGAGAGGAGTAGATGAATGTTCAATGAGAAAGTTTAAGGTTTGATTAACATATAACGCTGCATATTCATTATGTAATAGATAACATGTCCATGTTTAGATAACAATTCCCTCATGGATTAGATAAAATTGGTGTAGTTCACACCGTCTAGATAGTGCTCATGGAGTTCCCCATAGTAGTAATAAGGTTTTCCTCTGACAGTCACATGATTTGGCAATCAATTGAATATGAATAAGATTAGTTGAGGTAGATTTTTTTCATAAAAATAAAATCTACGTACTTCCATACAACCTTTATTTCTATGATGCAGAAATCATACCACAGCCTCTATATAATTAAGCCCTTTCTATCCTGTCTGGCCTATTGAAGGAAACATATTGTCATCTGCCACACCACAAATATACACATGATTCATGTCCGTTTCGAACAGTTGACTTATATAATATATCTTATAAGCCCAGATTGACTTGCTAAACAAAATAACCAAGTTTGTTTAATGATCATGCACATTTTATATGCGAAAGTAACGCTGTATGATTGGCTATGGTTAGTTCGTCTCTGAACCCTCCATTGAACTAGCCTTACAGAGCACATGGAGTTATTTACCAATCCCGATTATCCACTTCTCATGTAATGCAATCTTAGATTTTAATGATATCCGAAACTAGTGGAGTCTGCTTGACGAAAGGTAACTAGCAAGTCCGATTGAGTTCTAGTCAACTATAGTTAACTATTGTTCATGGATATAGTGTTGGTCTCCATACAGCTTCTGTAAGAGAACAACAGCCATTGCAATTTGTATATCGCTAGTTTACCGATATATCCATGTAATTCCGTCCGGGTTTATTAACGAAAACGTTTTTATTTCTTGTCTTGTGTTGACTGGTGGACAATCTTAGAATGTGTTCATTGTCTAGAAGATGATATAGACAATCACAGAGAAACTCTCTTAAAATCTTCCAATCAATAATTGTATCAGCATGTCCAAAATTATGAAAGAATTTTAAAATGTGAATATTAACTTAATTTCATGCCAGTTATACGGTCCAATGACTAAACTATTTGAACATCTTACAGCAACACTTTTCAAGCAAATCATCTTCAATATACTCATAGGTAGATGGCGTATTTTCTCACTCATCCAATGCCTAAATAGGTAATTGCAAGTGTCTATATATGCCAGGTTACCATATATGTAGTCACACGATCAGGGATAGACAGACTGATGGATGAACACATAAACCAGTATATCGAGGATACAATGAGCCAGCCTAGCTGCATATCAATAATTCGTCAATAATAATTAATGCACGCTTTATCTCTGGGCTGATTTTGAACACTTGACAACAGAATGCATGACTGAACGTACTAATATATCATTCCGTCATATTAATAACTCGGAATTAATTGGCACCATGCCTAGCAATCTTAACTTGACCACTCCTGTCAACCTCACAGCTGGCTACTGAACGATTAGCTGCTCTACCACTCAAATTTGATCAAGAAGATTTAGATCCTCTTATCGAAAATGTCCATATGCAGATATGCGTAGTTTATTTTTTGTGATTGTATCACTGGAATGAGTGTGTCAGTTATCGAGCCAGTTTTTCCAAAGGTAATCTTTCAAAAATTGTCTTTCTTTGTCTGCAAATAGACATTTCTCAAGACCCCTGCAGAAGCTGTTTTGGCCAGCTTGGGTGTTAAAGGGTTAACCATTGATCGACTATGGTTACTTTAGCAATTTCCTTTTGTATGATCCTTGCAGTCAAAGTTAGTTCAATCAATACTGTTATTATTTATAAAGACCGTCATTCCTTTAACAGATTGCAGTATGAAGATGACCATCCCACCAAGCTTACTATGCAAAATATCAATGCCGATTAACCATTTAATGACTAAATTTGGTCAAACAAATTCTAAATATCTTCTGACTGAAAGTCCATTTGCAGGCTAAGAGAAGATAATTTTTGATAATTTACCCCTGTAACGAATGGCTCTGTTTCTGAGGCAGTCATCCCAGTTGTAAATTCTAAAAAGGCATTCCTGAAGACTACTGCCGACGTCGGCCTCGTCATGAAATGTTTAAAACTATGGTTATACGCGCATCATCCGACACAATCCCACAAACACAACAGCATGAGACAATTCGTTCAGACAAATTTGGCCCACTTCACGCAGATGATGTATACGACAGCAACATCACATAAATTATCGTTGAATGACACTAAAATAGATAATCAGATGTGATCCTTCAACCTTTATACTGACGCATAAATATATATTTATAATTTGCGCTGAAAAGCTTACAATAAACATAGTAAACAGGCAAGAATGTTCTCATTATGGCTAAAACCTCAGCCAAATTTCATTTTATGGCAGTAATCAGAATAGTTGTTACTTCCTTTTCCGTATCTTTTCATGTTTGATACATGAAATTGCAAAGGAGTACTAGGGGTCTTTATGAAATCAATTGATCTAAGCTTACCGATGTACTACTGTATTGCCAGAAATGACAACGATCTCCCTTATGCCAAATAGTAAATTCCATATTTACTGTCACTACAGTGTGTTACAAGAATATGAAATTAATGATAATTCTGTCACGTCTAGGTTGCCATGACGATCACCTCAACAAGTGCTATGCCATGAATGTTTACATACACTGGCATATTTCCAGAAACTACACACAATTCTGAACGAATTTCCATAATATGATCAGGAAACTAGTGCTACTGTACATTCTCTGAGGTGGCATATAATTCACCTTTCCAGAGTATTCATTCATCATCAGACCTCGTATGACGTCATAATCAGCTCAGCGCGTGTATGATGACGTCCTAATCACTACGTCACAAAGGGTTCCATATAGAGCTCACGAAATCTCAAATGGTCCGACACGTTGTATGAATTTTATCTCTTTGTAATTCTTGTTATTTAATAAACATGCTGTTGAATATTTTGAAACTAATTTGACTGGGTGCAGTTGCTACCTAATATTCAACAGATTACCTGTGTAGTTTGTTGGAAATTAATGATCAGGCTGTTCAGAGATCGATTGATCCCAACACAAGCGAGGTGTAGGTGGAGCTTAGCTAGAGATGGCCGGGCATAGCCAAAACCGGAAAGGTCCATTCGTGGTTCATAACCGTAAAGAGAAGATGTTTGATATAGAACGCAGATTCCATCACAATCTAACATGTCACATGTTAGCTGACGTTACAATCAAAATAAGATGTCCATCACAATGGTGTACTGATTGTATATCTTTAATGAATTTACAATTTAGCAAACATTCTGTTAAATATTCTGAATTTAAGGTGATTGAGGTATGTTGCCCCATATTCAACTGCTTACCTGCATAGTTAAATTCAAATTTGATTCTGCAAAAATCAGATTTTAAAGTTTAAAATCAATTCCAACACGCATAAAATGTGGGTTGGGCTTAGCTAGAAATGGGTGAGGAATAGCAAGCAATGGACCCCTTTATTCTTTGAAAGGCTAGGTCCAAAACCTCAAACATGCTCCTATTGGAATCAATACAGCTGTGAGTAGATAATAATGTGGCATAGCAGATACGCGCAGTTGTCCTGGCAGATGAATGTACAGTGAGACCTCCCCAGAAACGATTATCTCTGAACCAGCAATGGTGGTCACTGAAGGCAGGTGGTCAGATAGTACAACGCATTATTCATAGTACGTAATATTTGGTGATAAATAATGGTTGTTAGATAGAACACGTTTTGGACGTTTAATGGTCAAAATAACCAACAGACATCTAAAGTGTTAATGAGAAATGTCCATATTCAGGCCAAGAGAAGTATATTTTGTAAATAATAATTGTCAATGTAAAGCTCAATTGTGACAGATTTGACCATTAAATGGTTCAAAGACTGTGAAAAAGGTAAAAAATTTGCACATGAGAATCCGTAAAAATAGGTCAACAGCGTCTTTAAAGGTGTTTGATTTTTCACATTAATTACGCCTATATAAAACTTCTTCCATACGATTATCCTTCTAAGAGATGTAGAAAATGGCTTGGTGACGTTTCCTGGTGAAATTTTCATTATTGCGCATTTACATTTTACGATAATGCTTTTCAATCGATTCACATCAATTCAAGATGATTACTATGAACTCAGATGGCAAAACCTAACCCATGCATCCCTTATAAAGGGATCCAATTCTAGCTGTGCCCTGCCCATCCATAGATGAGCTCCACGCACGCTTTGTGCATGATCGTATCAATTTACATAGTTGGAACCCGGCCTTTCCAAAATGTTTAATATTTTAAAACTAATTTGACAGGGTGCTGTTGCTGCATATGGTAGGAACCGCACCCAGTCAAATTAGTTTCAATATTTTCAACAGAATATTTGCTAAATAGTAAATCCATCTAAGCCATATGATTCGTAGAGCATCATGACGGAGCAATATCTGTGAATTATGATTGTGACAAGCTATAGGCGAGGTATTTGAATATGACGTAAACGATTGAGTGACAGCTTGGATTAATCCATTACATTTCATCAGATCACATAATATATGAGTGTAGAAACACATTATGGGCCCAGGCGCTTTACTTGTCCGGATTACATGGTTAATCAATGATGCGGGATGATGTAATGTTAAACATTGTCTGTCGATTGTAGATGATGATAGATATCTGAGCGCACATGTTTTGCAAAAAATTATCACACCATGTGTGAAAGGAATGAGACGTAATTCCTGATAAATGACATGTACCCAGACTGAATTGCAGGCAAAATGTCACGAAAATGTAAACAGTTTTGGATCACGTTTTAAGTGTCATCGCTATAAGCTAGCTAGAGTGGTGCTTGTCTTGGCACAGTTGGCACGATCATTATATATAGCAGCAGCGGAGGAATAGTTTTGTATTCCAATAATATCACTGGTATATAGAACATAGAGTACAGCTCATGAATAATAAAGAATATTTCCAAAGCAAAGAAATATTGATCAATAAGCAATATTCTGTTTAAACTTTCCCCCTTAATTTGATGCGAGGGAATAACTGCCTGAGACATCAATGGCTTTTGATCAAATTAAAACCAATATAGATAACAGTATATTTTATTTTGTTTTTGGAATCATGTTAAGCTATTTCTCAGCTATGCTGTAAGCAGACATTATCAATGCATTTTGAAAATAATGATTATTCTGGCTTTCATCTGCTGGAATGGATCATTAATGCGATATACATCTAACGCCCCAACAAATGAGGAAAGTGCTTTAATCCAAATCTGCCTAACAAACCTTCAATGAAATCTGGCCTATTCAGTTTACTAAACTTTAGCGCAAATTTCCTAGTGTGGCGAATCATGAAGTTCGATGAAGAAGACGTCCTAGAAAATTCCTTAGAAAGTACATGCATTGTGTTCTTGCTAATTACAGACTGAACCTGATATAATACTATATTCTACTAGCTCTAATGTTTAATGGTTTCGACCGTGTTAAGTATTAGAAGATGCTTAACAACTCTTGCCCCCTCCACCATTTGGTGCTAAAGGGTCTACCACCTGTCTTTAGTGATCAGCTTTTGAGTTTTGATTCAACATACGCTATGGACATGTTTTGGTTATAATGATAATCGTGTCGTGAAAACAATTTAGTAACTGTATTTATCTCATTCCATGGAATTGTCCCATGTTTCACTTAAGCACGGAGTCAATGACAAATAGAAATATATGTGGCTACAAAATGAATTTTGTCTTGTGCATATAAGGGAATCTCCAACCTGGAATTCTTAGGACTGTTACTGACTACCGGCAGAATGCCAGAGAAATCTAGGCATTTTCTGGCCATACTTGCTGCATGCTACATGCTTAGTCATATTTGCCTTATTTAATTTGGTTGAATTTTGATGTAAATCTGTTGAAGATTCTGTCTAATAATTCTTATAATTTCGCAGAAATACTATCCTGGCGAAATGTCAAAAACTAAATTATGAGCTCAGTGCATTATTTCTGTAAATCCACTGATTGTCATTCCAACAGTTTGTATCATCGCACATGTACCGCTTCACTCGTTTTGAAGAGATTGTGCATGCTTCCCCAGGCCCCGTATTCTTTCTATGGAGGTTTGTATAACATGAGTAAGATTTGTAAATTTTTAAAAGCCTTTCCATTGAATCCTCCTATCTATTATTATTACAATACGAAGGCTACTACAACATTTAACAAAGTATTTTTTAAAGCCTTGCTTTAAATTAAAACGAATTTATCTGCACACAGGTTGAATATTTATTTTTTCATCATAAATAGTAAATGTCACTGCAGCCTGCTATCATGTTCTATAGCAATTTCACAATAAATATCATCTAGTGTGCGCTTCCAAAAGACATGAGCAGACACAGTTGTCTTATTTCATCGTATCTTGCCACCTTTCATTTCCAGTTCCCTTTCTCCATTGAATAATCCATATGCAATTCCATGAGTGATATGTTCTGCGCTATCAGGTGTTGTACTTTAATTTCCTTTAATGGGTCAGATAGCGGTTGTTTCAGTCTATTGAGTTTGCTACCAGCCTTCGCATACAGGAAACAGGACATTTTGATAGGAATGTATAGTTGCTAAGATATATACAGGACAAGATACGCAGTGTATTTTGCAAAAAAACACCTTCATGGAGTCAGCTCTACACTATGATTATGACAAGGGGGACAATTTGAAGTGTATTGCTATGGAGAGTTCTTATTAAAGAAAAATGTCGTCTGCTTTACATTATATACAATTATTTACATGTGTATGCTGTTCATATAATTATTTCCATTATGTGCAATCTAAATAATAATGTTTAGTTATATTTAATCTTTCAAAATTTGTATATATTCCATTTGGTCCCAGCTTTCGCATACAGGAAACAGGACATTTTGACAGGTTTTTTCGAGAATATCATCATAGATCCAAAGGTAGAGACTTTGACTTATAAACCATAAATACCACGGTTCGAATCTTGGCTAATACTGAATACAATTTAATTCACAAAAATTATTTTACAATAATATCTTTTATATATCTAGTCATTCCGATACACTGTTACTATGCACATTTTATTTCCGGTATTTCTGTTGATATCATATGCATTTCTTATGACGTTGGTAGTTTTATTTTTCATTTCTACTATGCTATTTTTTCTTTATACATCCTTGGCAAATGCAGTTTCCAATATGATTTAAAATTAAAGCATTTTAATATATTTATCAACCAGACATTATGTGACACATAACCAGACCTGACTCTTGATTTATTAAGACGGAGTTGCTGTACCAAAGGCACGATAGAGGGTTTGGGTAGTCTGTTTGTCAGACGTAATAGCATGGTTAAAAGCTACATAATCAAGATCATAAATACGGGCAAAGGTGTTAAATGAAAAATAGATAATGCAATAGTTTATATTTAGAAAACAATGTTTTGATGTTTAAACTGTTAATGATTCATCAGACAGTTTTAGCCTGTAAGACATTGTTTAATAAGTTTAAATTAGTTTGCCAATACGTACATGATATTTTAGGTTTTAAATTTTATCAGTGATGTTGGTTAAGTTCTCCTTATGATAAATAGTACATAATTTAAACTAATGGTTTCCCTCCTTTGCTATTTTAACTACATCTAATATTCGCTGAAATATTGCGCTATGTATTAACCCTTAAACCGTCGAATCTATTCAAGAAAATATCAATTTTCTCATAGAAAATGTCCTTTTGCAGACCAAGAGAAGACCATTTATGAAAATTTACGACTGAAATGACTGGATCCGTCATCGAGCCAGTCAGGAAAGTGGTAAACTTTCAAAAATAGTGTTTCCTTGGTCCGCAAATGGACATTTCTCAAGACCACTGCAGACACAATTTTTGGCTGATATGAATGTTAAATGGTTAATAATGGATTGAATCTTAACGCATTACCAGCTTCTCCCTATTAATTCATAAGTATGCAACGTCTCCGTCAGTTCCCATTTCTCGATGTCGTAAGTAAATAATAAAAAGCAACTTAAATTCGACATCATTCACTGTCACACAAGTATATGATGTCATAACCAATTACGTCACAAGTAAACTGACGTCACAATGAATCACGTATCTAGCTCTGCCAGGAACATGCAATAGTACGTCAGGTGTACGTCTTTGATGGATTTAATATTTAATAAACATTATGATAGGCAGCAACAGGACTCAGTCAAATTACTTTCGAAATAATAATCTAATCGATAGTTTCTGTCAGCCTATAGTGTCAATAATTGCCATTATTTACCAGACTGTTGGTGTAATGCAAGAATAATAACCTACAGAGAGTGAACAAAACATGATCAAAACTGTCTGTTTATGGCTGGTTTGCTTCATTCTGTTGATTGGTCTGATCCGCACTCTGTCCATTATGTACAGTAAATTGCTTCTTGTAGAGTCTGCGATGTGACAAAGAAGATACAAATGAGGCTGGTCAAGCAGAAGTGCTGGAAAGCACTGAAGAAATATCTGTCGACATAGACTTACATGAACATATATGTCAATCTGAATGGATGTATTTCTTGTGGCCACGCGTGGTATGTGTTTCTGGTGGCCACGCATTGGGTAATTCCCTGAGAAATCCCAATCCAGTTGTAATTACCAGAGTCTTAAACATACGGGCATCAAGCATCAACTATCATGAGCACAGAGCCGAGCTGGCATTCATCATGTATGTTCCGACAATTTTGTGTAGTGATCAAATTTAGTGTACACAATCAGAGCTAACTTCAGAAAATTATAATCTCTTATTAA
Source organism: Chaetoderma sp. LZ-2023a (assembly GCA_034401795.1). Taxonomy (NCBI): domain Eukaryota; kingdom Metazoa; phylum Mollusca; class Caudofoveata; order Chaetodermatida; family Chaetodermatidae; genus Chaetoderma; species Chaetoderma sp. LZ-2023a. The sequence goes on from CM067365.1 coordinate 55,674,412, forward strand.
TTTAGCTTCTACATCAACTGATTTTATAGCCATGACAAACATGTCTCATGCCAAGTGGCGGGCTACGTGGTGAACTATAGTCAATAACAGTCAACTATTTGCATGCTGAACACGTTATTCCCTGACTATCTAGTCCTTTAAATGATGTGTTCAAATGGTATATAGACGACTAGTATTAACAATTTCTCATCAGCCGAACATACCCCATTGTGATCAATGCTGTCAACTACTGTACAGCGCTCTGATATCGAACAGTTAGTACTTCTATCTCAAACAGTACATTATCCGATATGCCCCAAGGTGTTTAGCTAAAGAACAAAACTACCCAATACTCCTTCGGGACATTAGACAAAGAAGAGAAAATGAGGTATAGGCTTAGTGATTTTCTATTTGGGTTGATGGTGTAGATAGATTGCATCGCCCCAGAGGAGACCGAATCCACACGACTAGCTAATTACTTCTCTACACACATACCTCTGTATGCCAGTGAGGCTAAACAAGAACAAGGCGTGAATATGTTATTTTGTGTGTCATTTGCCTCCTTTGTTGAGGGACGAAGGAATGGAGTGTGGAGAAAGACAGAACGAAAGAGAGAGACAGAGCGAGAGAGAGAGAGAGAGAGAGAGAGAGAGAGAGAGAGAGAGAGAGAGAGCGAGCGAGAGAGAGAGAGAGAGAGAGAGAGAGAGAGCGAGCGAGCGAGAGGGGAGGGGGAGGTAGAGGTGGAGCGAGGCATAGGACAAGCGGTCAGTGAGTGTGGAATTTGAGGTGGGGACAGGTGTGCCTGGCTAGACATGATCCGCCAGGTACTGGCCCGGCGAGTCTGATATCAACTGGATACAAATTATATTAATAAATTCCACACAGCATACATATTGAAGGAAGTTATTAGCAGGCTCTCGTGCGGCGTTGTTGCCGAAGCATATGGTTCATTTATAAACATTTATTATTATGTGCACGTGGATAGCTCAGCATCTTAATGCCTGTGTCTACATTTATATAGCAATAGAGGTAGTTCATAGATCCAAATTCCCTACGTGTCAGTGCCCAACCGACAACTCAAACAGCTCTATTTGTCGAAGGTAATCCGGAGTAAAAAATTCTAGCTACGTTCCGGCCACTGTATATGTGTGTTGGAATCAACAGATGTACTTTGAACCCTGAATTACCAGAATCGCAATTTCAAGGTAACTATACAGGAAAGTTGTCATATATATATGAAACTAATTTCACTACGGGACTATGGCAGCAACAGTTGCCACACAAATTAGATTCAAAATGGTCAATGAAATGTTTATTAAATTGTAAACCCATCAAAGACATACAAATCAAACAGTTGACAGAATTGTCGATGGTCATGTTGGAATGTTAATACAGTATTATGATTGTGACGTCATGTAACTAGTAACATAATCGATTATGACGTCATATATTTGGATGACAAATCGGATCCCTCATTAATTTAGTTTCTGTAACATTGCTTAAGCCTTAAATAGCTAATTTTGATCAAGAGAAGATTATCTTTGAAGATTTGCCACTGGGATTACTGGCTCGGTTATGGTCATACAATTTTCAAATTAGTATTCTCTAGGCCGGCAAATCGACATTCCATAAGACCACCATAGGGACAGGTTTTGGCTGGCATCGACATAAAATGATAATTAGTTAGGAAAAGCCAACGCACCTAGCACAACCTAACCTATCGAGACTAATTCCATTTCATAGCTCACACAATATATGATTGTAGAAACAAATACAGGTCCAGTTCGTGTACTGATCTGGATTGCACACTTGATCAATAATGTGGTGAGATGTAAAGTTCTGAAATGAATATTCAAACTAATCATTTCTAGTTTCATTAATCATCGCTTTAGGCGATGATAAATAGTTTGGTGTACATGCGTGCAAAAGGAATCACGTCATGTGCGCATAGAAAGAGACGTGTACCATACACTTGGTGATAAATGCCATGTTCCCTGACTGAATTGCAGGCAAAAATTGCAGGCAAAATGCCATGAAAATGTAGATTGCTTTGGATCACGTTTTAAGTGGCATCGGCCTAGGGTGGCTAAAGTGGTGCTTGTGTTGTCGATGTTGGCCCAATTCCTATATATAGCAGCCCGCGATGAACGTTGATGGATTCCAATTATATCACCAGTAGGGTATCGACAACACACAGTGTAACTCGTACATAAGTTAATAAGTTTCCAAAATAAAAATTGCAAATATGTTAGTTAGTACAATTTTGAACACGATGTAAGAAATCTTATGTTGAATATCTTGAACTTAATTTTCTTGTTATATATTTAACAGTACATTTCATTTTGTTTTGGAATCACGTTATGTTACTTCTGAGCTATACTGTAAATTGACATCATCAAGAGATGGTGAAAATAACAATTATTCTAACTTTCATCTACTGGAATGGATCCTGAGTGTTATGTTCATCATAACCAATCTCTCAATCGATGATAGGAACCTTTTAATTCAAGTTTCCCTAACAACCTTATGACACAAATGTTCAATGACAACTGTCAGATGTCAATTTCCTAAATCTTTATGTAAATTTTGTATTGTCACATATTCTGAAATTTGACGAAGGGTATTTCGCAAGCTGTTGAATGGACTCATTCAACATGTCCTGTCTCAGAGGGAAAATCTCATAGAAATTGCATTCATTATGTTCTTGTTAATTAAGGTCAGAATATAAAAAACTGGGAGAATATACTTTATAGGCTGTATTGTACTGACAGCATGCAACACTTGTTAATATAAGACCTATGTTTAATCGCTTTGATCATGTTAGCCTCTTGAACACAAAAGACCAAATGCGAACAATCAATTACAGTGCAAGAACTATGCTGTTAAATCTTCTGAAGCTAATTCAGATTTCTGTCAAATTAGCTTCCAAATATTCAAAAGTTCACCGGCAGAGCAAGTGAGAGAGATATTGAGATGCTGGGAATTCAGCATTCAAATGGTTATGTATTAAAAGCTATTTCGCGTCCCCTTGGCCCTTCTGCCACCCGGTACTAAACGGTATTTACAAATAGGAAACGAGTTGTTCTTTAAGGAGTTATACAGTGCACGCTATGAACAGCTGTTGGTATTAATGGTGATCATGTATTCAAAATAATTAAGCAACTCTAATCCTTTCATCCAAAATAATCGACTACTATATAACCAAGCAGAGGTTTAGTCGCCTCCAATTAGACATAAATTTCACTACGAAGAGAATCGTATTTTGTCTACCTAGGAGAACTTACAACCTGCCATTCTGCCAAGATCATTGCTGACTGCTGGCAGAATACCACAGAAATATAGACCGTTTCTTACCATACTTTCATCGTGACTAAACAGTCATGGCTACAGTCTTAATCACATTTGACTTTTTTAATTTAGCTACATTTCGATGTAAATTTGCTGAATATGTTGGCTGATCAGTTTGCAGAAATACTATCCAGAGGGAAATGGTAAAATCTAATTGAAAACCCCTGTACATCATTTCTGTATGTCACCCATCAGATTTCCACTACAACATCTTATATAATAGCAGTAAGCAAATTATCATTTTAGTGTTTTTGACCTGCGTTTGTATACATGCTTCTTCTGGCCAGATATTCTTGTAAAATATTATTACATTTTGAATTTCTGAAAAGCCTTTCCACTGAATCCTTATAAAAATTGTTCCGAAAATAACAAGGCTACCACAATAGAATAACCAAATATATAAAAGAATTGCTACAACTTATTATAAGAATAGAAGACAGAGATTACCTTTGAAGAGCCATTTAAATTTTGAATCCTTTGTTAATTAGATATAATAGACTGTTTATCTGCGCACAGGTTGAACATATATTTGTCCTTCATAAATAGTTAATGTCAGTGCAGGCTGCTTCTTTTGTAGCAATGCCACACTAAATATGCTATCAGCTAGTGTATGCTTGCAAAAGACAAGAACAGACACACTGATCTTATTCACATTCTGCCAGCTTCCATTTTCAGTCGCCTTTCTCCATTGAATAATTCACAAACAATTCCATTAGCGATGTGTTATTCACTATCTGGGGTGAGATGGGCCGAGAAGAAAAGGAAACTAGGCAATTATGTACTTAATTTTTAGTTGTGTGTAGCAGCTCAATAAACCGTCATGTTCGTTAGTCAGTTAGTTAGTGAGTCAGTCAGTCATAAATGCTTATTCAAGGCCAATGTTTTAAAAGGTTTCGGTACACAGTAATCAACCTTGCCAGAAATGTTGCCTGTGGGGACCTAACTATGTCTGATAAATTTGGAGTCAAAAGGTCAGGGCCACGGTGAATAGATAAAAAGGATTATTTTGAAAACTCTTCAGACAGGCGTTTTCATAATAACTCTTGTTCTCCTTAAGCTACTCTGAAAAGATTTGCGTGGATGATGGTCCATGCAACCCCGAAGATGTGTAAATAATTTGGCCTCAAAACGTCAAAGATCAAGGCCATGCCACCCAAATTACAAACGAATGTGTATGAATGTTTTGAAAACTGTGTCTGAGTGTCTGAAAGACACACTTTCTCAAAATAACCTTAGTTCTACTACAAAGATCTTGACCAGCCATCGAGAGAAGATTATCCATGCGGTCCTGAAACATTTAAGAAATTTTGCATAAATAGGGGCAAATATGAAGGGCACAGTGGTGATTAAAATTTCTTTCAAACAAGAACAACGTGAGTATTGCATACGATTCTGCTGATTTACATATGATGACATGTTGCCTAGATAAGTTGTCGCGCAGGCAGCAGATCAATAAGTCGTTGTGTTCCATTGCTAGTTATTTAGTTCATTCACAAGTCAGTCATAAAAGTATATTCGATTTGGCATTGTAATCACATTAAATTCTCATTCATGAGTTATCTCTTCTTCTCGCCTTTTCATCTCTTCATCGTTTATCTCCTCTATCTTGTTATTCATCCCCTGTCCGCGAGTAGATCCCCACCTGATCCATTTCTATTACTCCTCTCTGTGTCTCCCTGGTGGGAATAGTAGATACATGTTCAATGCAAAAGATCGAAGTTTGTTTGACACTACATATTCGTTATGCAACATATAACATGTCCATGATTAGATAAACAATTCCGTCATGGATACGATGAGATAAGAAGCTGCTGTTCCTACAGTCTAGATAGCGCATCATGGCGATTATGACAATAGAAATGAGGTTTGGCTCTGAAAATCGCATGATTTTGCAATGAATCGCATATGGATACTAATTGGCGAGCTAGATGTAGTTATAAAAATAAAACATGTATACCCTTAAATATGGATAACATTTATTGTCATGAAGCATGAAAAAAGTTGACTAGGCACCCTATCTTCTAAGCCATGATCAATTCACTAACAATAATGCGGTAGGGTGTTTATTAATCATGTGCATGGGTTACGCGAAGTTGAGAGTGGGTTCTTAATTCCCACCCCTTCCCCCATAAAATTACCGTTTCATAGCACATAGAGCCGGCTACCAGTCCCGGATAAAACCTTGCCTAGTAGAGGAATCTACTATTTTTATGGCATACGGAAGTGGATAAAATTGATGGCTTTGTGTGCTCATATTGACATACAGTGGAATTGTGTAATTTCAACAAATTTTACTTAACTACGTTTGTGAATTGTTGAGATATGTATGTGCATTTAAGAGCGGTATGGGAAGGCTAGCCATCATGTACAATTTGTATGATAATTTCGCATCAACCATTTTGCGACAGAGATCTGGAAGCTGGTCGAGGATCATTAACTAGCTAGATAACAATTAACAAGGTCAACTGTGGCTAGCCATGGATCATGGATTGACCTTGACCTTAGTCATGATACAGCTTTTGTAAGAGAAAGTGATGGCCATAATTTGTATTTAGATATTTTACTAGCAAATGTAATATGTTCTGAATTTGTTGATGACATTCCCTGTCTTTCTCGAAGAATGGAAGATAATTCTAGATGTTTTCATTCATTAGATGATAATATAGACAACCATGTATAACATCTTTGAAATCTTCATATCAATCACCGAAACTGTATGTCTAAAATTATGTAATGGATAAATAAAATAAAAATATATATATCAATAAAAGGTAGTTAATTTGTAATGAGTAAACAACACGAAAATGATTTGATTGGGCATTGTTCCTGCCATTTGCAATCAATCCTTCATCCATAGTTAATATATGATTTATCGCTGGTCTGATTTTGAATGCTTGACAACGGAATACATGACTGAATGTATCAATATATCATCACATTAAATCATTAACTAGGAATTAATTGGCACCCCGCGCAGCAATTTTAACTTGATCCTTCCTGTCAACATCACAGCTGGATACTGAAAGATTGGCTACTTTTCCTTCTCTACTGCACAAATCTGTCAAAGAAATTCTTAAATATTTTTAATAGAAACTATCCATACACAGACCTAAGAAGTTTATCCAACACTAGAATTACTTAGCCCTGCTATGGACTATAGTCAGTCTTTTTAATGTTAAATTTTCAAAACTGTCTTCTATTGGTCTGCATATGAGAATTTCTCAAGACCACTGCAGAAGCCATTTTGGCCAGCTTGAGTGTTGAACAGTTAACCATAGATCGACTACGGTTACTTTAGCAATTTCCTTATTGTATGGTAAAATTGGTTCAATCAAATCTGTTGTTATTTCTAGAGCTCCTGATTTCTTTAATAGATTACATCATGAAAACGATCCTGCCAGCAAGCTCATGTGAGATATTGATTCCAATTAACCATTTCATGAAGAAATATTTCCTTATTGAATGTCGATTTGCAGCCCAAAATGAGACTATTCTTGAGAATCTACCACTGTAATGGCTAAATCTCTGTCACAGCTAGTCATTCAAGTGACAAATTAAAAACGTAGCCTTCCATTGACGTGGAAATGGACATTCCTGAAGACCATTCCAGAGACCGATTTTGGCTGGCTTCAGCATGAAATACTTAAAACTATGTTTATACGTGTATCTTCTGACACGAATCTACAAACACAACTGCAGGACACAAAAAAAATGACCCACTTAACGTTGGTGATGCACATGATAGCAAACACATTATCTTTGAAAGACACCACAATGGATATTCAAGCATCAAGTTATGTATATTCAAGTTTTATCTGTGTTCAAGTTATCATTACTGGCACATGTCTGTCATGTACTTCAACCACCAAACTACACAAAGACGTGATAAATGTCACCCATCATCTTTTAATCATTCTATGGTTAAATTTGTTCGAGAAGGTTAAATAATTTGCTAATTGAATGTCCATTTACAGTCATAGACAAGACAATTAAGAAAATGTACATGTACCACTTGAACGAATGGTTCTGTTAATTTTCAAAAAATAGTCTCCTCTTGGCCTGCGAAGGGACATTCATCAAGACCACTGCAGAGGCCGATTTTGACAGGCTTATTCCTGAAAGAGTAACTGGCGTCTGCATACCTTCTCTATTGGAGGAGATGTCCCGATCGATCACTGATGACACGAGTTCTGTAAAACGAATGTGTACGTGTCGTGGTATCACATACTGGCTGGTACAAACGATCAGCAGCATAGAAATCCTACACACGTGACTCAAATTTGTTTTTGGTAATTGGAGCAGAAAATTAACAAAAACTCGTGAGGCAAATTTATATTATTATCATCAAAAATGAAATTGTATTGGCGATATTAATCTGACATGTTATTCCTACGCAATACAATTACTAACAGAAACATATTATTTCGGAGAGTAGTATAAAATTGTGAACTCTGAAATTCCGCTTTTGAGAGTCATAGGCGCTCTATAGCTATCTAACTGTATTGTTTAAACCATCAAATCGATATCAATCAAATCATAGTCACAATTTTGCTGGTTTATGCGTCGTTCACAAAAGCTATATGAATTGGCTGATGAATGACATGTGTGAATGCAAAACAGGCATGAATGCTTAGTTAACGATGATTTACATATCCTGCTATGGAATGTCGATTTGATAAGACAATATCTTGACAATGCTTTGCATTCTGGGATGCTTTGTCGATCAATCACATCTTTGTTGATGATGACAGTTGAATAAGCAAAATCACAGGAGATCTCAGGTAAATGATACCAAGTCAGACGATATTAAGAACTAACCTTTTCGATCACAACATGGCAGTTGCTTAAGAATGTGATCTTTCAACCCATATACTCATATGTCTTGTGAACCTACTCTCACATAAACATATTCTTTATATTTTGTGCTTGTAATGTTTACACATACTAACCTGACAAGCAATAATTATGCCCATACCCTCAGTCAGATTCCTTTTTATAACAGTTATCAGAATAGATGTTGCGTCGGTTTCTATGTCTCCAAAAGTTTGATGAATTAAATTAGACATGAGTGCAACTGTTCCTTATGAAATCTATTAAACTAAGCACACCATGTACTACTGTATTGCCAGAAATGACAATGATTTCCCGTCTATTAAATTCAGTGATTACTGTTACTACTGTTTCATGTTACTATAATATAAGTAATAATTCTGTCATGTCTCGGTCGCCATCATGGCCACTTCATCAAGTATTATGTTATGAATGTGTACATAAACTGCCATATCTCCAAATATTCTATGCAATTCTGGGTGGATTTCCATAATACGATCTGAAAACCAGTATCCGTCTTAATTCTTCGACGTGAAGCATAAGTCATGCCTGCCAGCGATAACAAGAAGACGAATGGCATAGTACGAAGAAGCACATTGAGGTAAACATATTATTTGTAAGTGAGTCTGACATACATTTTGGAATGAGTGGGAATGACATCTTGCTGCTAGGTAATACAATATCTTCTAGCAACTTTATTTCCCAAAGAAATATTTACTGTATGAAAATGAAAAAGAAAGTGTGAATCGGAGATTGCAGTGAGCTTGAGCTATATAAAACTTTCTAGAAGTCAACATAAAACTCTATTCATTCTATTATTATGAGATTTACCTCTCAGTTTAGTAACAATAGCGATCTGAGCTCTCACTCAAGTATCTGATGTCATAATCAAACATGTCATGCATTAGCTGACGTAACAATCACAGTGACGTAGCTGTGTCACGAAAATCGAGATGTCTATCACAAAAATGTGCAGATTGGATGTCTTTAATGAATTAACAATTTAATAAACCTTCTGTTGAATATTTTGAATGTAGGTTAACTAGGATCTGGTGCATCATTCAACCGCTTATATGCATATTTAAATTAAAATGTGATTTTGTAAACATCAGACTTTAAAGTTTCACATCGAGTCCAACACACGTAAAATGTTGGTGGAGCTTAGCTAGAAATGGACTGTTAATAACAAACAATGGACCCCTTTGTTCTCTAGAAAGCTCTGTCAAATAGCTGAAACATGCTCCTATTCGAAATTTCCAAGACAGAGTTAATAGATAAAAATATGGCATGGCAGATACGCACTGGCATAATGTACAGTGATACCTCCCCATAAAACACTATGTCTGGACCAGGAATGATGTTCACTGAATGTGGACGGATAGTATAACTCATTGTTCATAGTATGCAAGATTGGTGATAAATAATGGTCAAAATGGTCAAAATGACATCCGAAGTGGTAATAAGAAAGATCAATTTACAGGCAAAGTGAACTCTATTTTTTTACGATAATTGTCACTGTAAAGCTCAATTGTGACAGAGTTGACCATTAAATGGTTCAAAGACTGTGAAAAGGGTGAAATACCTGAACAGATCATCTGAAGATTCATCCATTCCATTACATAAGCCCACATAATATATGATCGTAGAAACACACTACGGGTTCTAGTTCTTTGCTAGTCTGGATTGCATGGTTGATCAACGATGTAATTTTAAACATTGAATATTCAAACTAATTATTTCGTGATTCATTACGCATCGCTTGTAGACAATGATAAGGAACTGAGCATACATAATTGTGAAAAAAATCACGCTATGTGTGCAAGGAAAGAGATGCCTACCCTACAATTCATGATAAATGCCATGCAGCCAGATTGAATTGCAGGCAACATTCCACGGAAATTTAGACAGTTTTGGATCGTGTTTACGTGGCAGTGGTTTAAGCTGGCTAGGGTGATGCTTGAGTTGTCAAAGTTGGCAGGATTCTTATATATATATATATATATATATATATATATATATATATATATATATATATATATATATATATATATATATATATATATATATATATATATATATATATATATAACCGCAAAGGGTGAATAGTGTTGTATTCCAATTATATCACCACTATAGGCAACGTACAGTACAGCGCATGAATAATTTAACATGTTTCCAAGCAAACAAATACATTGATTACCATGTAAGAAATTTTCTGTTGAATATGTTCTACTTAATTTAATCATAGGGCATTGCTGCCTTGGGAAGCAATGACTTTAGATCAAATTAAAAGCAAAATATACAACAGTACATTTTATTTTGTTATTGGAATCATGTTAAGTTATTTCTCAGCATATATAGTAAGCAGACACAATCAAGACGTGATGAAAATATCGATTATTCTATCTTTCATCTGCTGGAATTGATCATTAATCTAAAACCACATTTTCCACAAATGAGGGGAGTGTTTTAATCTAAGTCTTTCTAGCAATCTTATGATACAAACATTCAAAGATAACTGCCCATTCAGTTTACTAACATTTTATGCAAACTTTGCAATGTGACGAATTATGAAATTCGATGAAGAACATTTTGTAAGCTATTGAATGGACTCAATCAACATATCCTAGAAAAATGCCTTAGAAATTGTGCTCAAGCTAATTGCAGTCAGTACATGAAAACAGTGGCATGAGTAAAAATTTATGCTACATTCTCCAAACAGAGTATAGCAATGGATTCTATTAGATGCAATGTTTACTGCGCTCGACCATGTTAGGTATTAAGCTGTCTGACAAATCCTGGACCCTCCATCATCTGGTGCTAAGAGGTTGATAACTTGTGTTTAATGAAAACTTTTGAGGAGTTATTCATGCACAATGGCATGTTTGGTGATAAGGATGATCGTATCTTGAAAACAATTAGGTACTCTATTTCTCTCAACCCATGGAATTGTCCCATGTTTCACTTAAGCACGGAGTTAGTCGATATCAAATAGAGATAAATGTGGCTTGGAAAAGAATCTTGTTTCGTATATATAAGGGAGTTTCCGACATACTATTCTGCTACTGAGCACCATTACTGACTACTGGCAGAATGCCATGGAAATATGTACCATTTCTGGCCATAATTCATGAATCCATTTCCTCAATCAATCACATGACGTCATAATCACCTACGCGACGTACATGCTGACGTCATAATCATGATCTCATGAATGATTCGATTTATCCCGTCTTTAGCATATAATAATCCGACATGTTCTACCAAATGTATGTTTTTTGCTATTTAATAAACATGCTGATTCAATGCTTTGAAACTAATTTGACAGGAAGCTGTTGCTGCATAAGGCAACAACAGCACCTAGTCAAATTAATTTCAAAATCTTTAACACCTTACCTGTATAGTTTTCTGGAAACTGATTGTCAGGGAGTTCAGAGATCGATCGATCACAACACTGATGAGGTGCGGATGGAGTTTAGACAGATAATGGGCGGGGCATATATAGGACCGGAAGGTACATTGCCTGGTTGTTAAAACTGACATGGTTACATGCTTAGTCCTATTTGCTTTATATAATTTTGTTGAAATTTGATTGAGTAGGTCAACCATAAGATTCACATCACAACATTTTATATGATAACAAAAGTACCATTGTACTCGTTTTGAACATATTTTGTATGTTTCTTCAAGCCCTGTATTGTTTGTATGAGGCTTGTAAAACAGGAAAGAATATGAAAATGTCTTTCTATTGAATCCTCCTATCTATTATTATCACAATAGCACGGCTAACACAACATTTAACCATGTGTTTTAAAATAGGTGCAGCAAATTAAAAAGAATGAAAACAGAGCGCACTTGTGAAGAGCTATTCCAATTTTAAATCCTTTGTTAATTGGAGATAACAGAATGTTCGTCTGCGCACAGATTGAACATTTACTTTTCTTTCATAAATAGTCAATGTCACTGCTGGCTGTGGTCATGTTTTATAGCAAGGCCACTAAAAATATGTCACCAGCTAGTGTGTGCTTGCAAAAGACATGAACAGACACACTGATCTTATTTCATCGCATTTTGCCAGCTTCCATTTCCAGTCCCTTTTCTCCTTTGAATAATTCAAAACCTATTCCATTAGTGATATGTTATTCACTATCCGGTGCTGGAACTGGCTAAGAGGAAAAGCAAACTAGGCAATTACTAGTTTTTCTTTAATGGGCCAGATGGCGATAATCTCAGTCTATTGAATTTACAATCACATTAAATTCTCTCACAAGACTTAGGACTTGTTCTTGCTTTGTATCTCTCTTTGGCTCATCGCCTCTTTCTCATTATGCATCTCTTCCATCTTTCAACCCTCTCCTTCTGTCTTCCATCTCAATCTTCTTCCCTCTAGTTCTCCCATCTCCAGATCGCTCCTGTCTCCCAAGTGATTCCTACCTCTCCAACCTCCGTTTATACCCCCATCTCTCCCTCCTTGGTGAGTGGAGTAGATGAATGTTCAATGGGAAAGTTTGTGGTTTGATATACATATAGCGCTGCATATTCGTTATGTAATAGATAACATGTCCATGATTAGATAACAATTCCCTCATTGATTAGATAAAATTGTTGTAGTTCACACCGTCTATATAGTGCTCATGGAGTTCCCCATAGTAGTAATACGGTGTGCCTCTGACAGTCACATGATTTCGCAATCTGATATATGAATATGAATAAAATTAGTTGAAGTAGATTTTTTTCATAAAAATATAATCTGTATGTACTTCCATATGAACAACCTTTATTTCTATGATGCAGAAATCATACTACACCATCTATATAATTAAGCCCTTTCTGTCCTTTCTGGCCTATTTAAGGAAACATATTGTCATCTGCCACACCACAAATATACACATTATTCGTGTAAGTTTCGAACAGTTGATTTATATGGTATATCGTATAAACCCAGATTGATTTGCTAAACAAAATAACCAAGTTTGTTTAATGATCATGCACATTTTCTATGCGAAACTAACGCTGGATGATTGGCTATGGTTAGTTCGTTCCTGAACTCTCCATTGAATTAGCATTACAGAGCACATGGAGTCATGGACCAACCCCAATTATCCACTTCTCATGTAATGCAATGTTAGATTTTAATGGTCTACGAAAATAGTGGAGTCTGATCGACGAAAGCTAACCAGCAATTTCGATTGAGTTCTAGTCAACTACAGTTAACTATTGTTCATGGATATATCGTTGGTCTCCATGCAGCTTTTGTAAGAGAACAACAGCCATTGCAATTTGTATATCGCTAGTTTACCTAAACAACCATGTAATTCCGTCCGGATTTATTGACGAAAACGTTTTTATTTATTGTCTTGTGTTGATTGGTGGACAATCTTAGAATGTGTTCATTGTCTAGAAGATAATTTAGACAAACACAGAGAAATTCTCTTAAAATCCTCCAATCAATAATTGTAGCAGCATGTCCAAAATTACGAAAGAATTTAAAAATGTAAATATTAACATAATCTCATGCCAGTTATACTGTCCAATGACTAAACTATTTGAAAATTTGCAGCAACACTTTTCAAGCAAATCATCTTCAATATGCTCATAGCTACATTGCGTATTTGCTCACCAATCCAATACCTAAATAGGTAATTGCAAGTGTCTATATATGCCAGGTTACCATATATGTAGTCACACGATCAGGGATAGACAGACTGATGGACGAATACATACACCAGTATATCGAGGATACAATGAGCCAACCTAGCTGCATATCAATAATTCGTCAATAATAATTAATGAATGCTTTATCACTGGGCTGATTTTGAACACTTGACAACATAATGCATGACTGAACGTATTAATATATCATTCCATCATATTAATTGGCACCATGACTAGCAATCTTAACTTGACCACTCATGTCAACCTCACAGTTGGCTACTGAACGATTAGCTGCTCTACCACTCAAATTTGATCAAGAAGATTTAGATTCTCTTATCGAAAATGTCCAGATGCAGATATGCAGATATTTTCTGTAAATTTATCACTGGAATGAGTGTGTCAGTTATCGAGCCATGTTTTCCAAAGGTAATCTTTCAAAAATTGTCTTTCTTTGTCTCCAAATAAACATTTCTCAAGACCCCTGCAGAAGCTGTTTTGGCCGGCTTTGGTGTTAAAGGGTTAAACCTTGATCGACTATGGTTACTTTAGCAATTTCCTTTTGTATGTTCCTTGCAGTCAAAGTTAGTTCAATCAATACTGTTATTATTTATGGAGTCTGTCATTCCTTTAACAAATTACAGTATGAAGATGACCATCCCAGCAAGCTTACTATGCAAAATATCAGTGCCGATTAACTATTTAATGACTAAATTTGGTTAAACAAATTCGAAATATCTTCTGACTGAAAGTCCATTTGCAGGCCAAGAGAAGATAATTTTTGGTAATTTACCCCTGTAACGAATGGCTCTGTTTCCGAGGCAGTCATTCTAGTTGTAAATTCTGAAAGGGCATTCCTGAAGACTACTGCAGAAGTCGGCCTCATCATGGAATGTTTAAAACTATGGTTATACGCGCATCATCTGACACTATCCCACAAACACAGAAGCATGAGACAATTCGTTCAGAAAAATTTAGCCCACTTCACGCAGATGATGAATACGATAGCAAAATCACATAAATTATCTTTGAATGACACTAAAATAGATATTCAGATGTGATCCTTCAACCTTTATACTGACGCATAAATATATATTTATAGTTTGCGCTGAAAAACTTACAATAAACAAACTAAACAGGCAAGAATGTTCTCATTATGGCTAAGACCTCAGCCAAATTTCATTTTAAGGCAGTAATCAGAATAGTTGATTCTTCCTTTTCCGTATCTTTTCATGTTTGATAAATGAAATTGCATACGAGTACAAGGGGTCTTTATGAAATCAATTGATCTAAGCTTACCGATGTACTACTGTATTGCTAGAAATGACAACGATCTCCCGTACGCTAAATAGTAAATTCCATATTTACTCTTACTACAGTGTGTTACAAGAATATGAAATTAGCCGTGAATGTTTACATAAACTTGCATATTTCCAGATTCTACACACAATTCTGAACGAATTTCCATAATATGATCAGGAAACTAGTGCTACTGTTCATTCTCTGAGGTGGCATATAATTCACCAGAGAATATTTTCAGAGTATCCATTCACCATCAGACCTCGTATGACGTCATAATTAGCTCAGTGCGTGTATGATGACGTCATAATCATTACGTCACAAAGGGTTCCATATAGACCGTCACCAAATCTCAAATGGTCGGACACGTTGTATGAATTGTATCTCTTTGTAATTCTTTGTTATTTAATAAACATGCTGTTGAATATTTCGAAACTAATTTGACTGGGCGCTGTTGCTGCCTTAGGCAGCAACAGCATCCAGTCAAATTAGTTTCAAAATCTTCAACAGTTTACCGTTGTAGATTTTTGGAAATTCATGGTCAGGGTGTTCAGAGATCGATTGATCCCAACACGAGCGAGGTGTAGGTGGAGCTTAGCTAGAGATGGGCGGGCATAGCTAAAACCGGAAAGGTCCATTCATGGTTCATAGCCGTAAAGAGAAGATGTTTGATATAGAATGCAGATTCCATCACAATCTAACATGTCACATGTTAGCTGACGTCACAATTAAAATAAGATGTCCATCACAATGGTATGCTGATTGTATATCTTTAATGAATTTACAATTTAGTAAACATTCTGTTAAATATTCTGAATTTATGTTGATTGGGATCTGTTGCCCATATTCAACTGCTTACCTCCATAGTTAAATTCAAATTTGATTCTGTGAAAATCAGATTTTAAAGTTTTAAATCGATTCCAACTTGCATAAAATGTGGGCTGGACTGAGCTAGACATGGATAAGGAATAGCAAGCAATGGACCCATTTATTCCATGAAAAGCTGGGTCCAATACCGCAACCATCCTCCTATGTGGGCGGAGCTTAGCTAGAGATGGATGAGAAATAGCAAGCAATGGACCCCTTTATTCTTTGAAAGGCTAGGTCCAATACCTCAAACATGCTCCTATTGGAATCAATACAGCAGTGAGTAGATAATAATATGGCATAGCAGATACGCGCAGTTGTCCTGACAGATGAATGTACAGTGAGACCTCCCCAGAAACGATTATCTCTGAACCAGCAATGGTGGTCACTGAAGGCAGGTGGTCGGAGAGTCCAACGCATTATTCATAGTACGTAATATTTGGTGATAAATAATGGTTGTTAGATAAAACACGTTTTGGACGTTTAATGGTCAAAGTAACCAACATGACATCTAAAGTTTTAATGAGAAATGTCCATATACAGGCCAAGAGAAGTATATTTTGTAAATAATAATTGTCAATGTAAAGCTTAATTGTGACAGATTTGACCATTAAAATGGTTCAAAGACTGTGAAAAAGGTGAAATATTTGCACAGGAGAATCCGTAAAGATAGGTCAACAGCGTCTTTAAAGGTGTTTGATTTTTCACATTAATTACGCCTATATAAAACTTCTTCCATATGATTATCAGTCTAAGAGATGTAGAAAATGGCTTGTTGACGTTTCCTGGTGAAATTTTCATTATTGCGCATTTACATTTTACGATAATGCTTTTCTATCGATTCACATCAATTCAAGATGATTACTATGAACTCAGATGGCAAAACCTAACCCATGTAGCCCTAATAGAGGGGTCCAATTGAAGCTGTGCCCTGCCCATCCATAGATGAGCTCCATGCTCGCTTTGTGCATGATCGTATCGATTTACATAGTTTGAACAATGCCTTTCCAAAATGTTTAATATTTTAAAACTAATTTGACAGGGCGCTGTTGCTGCCTATGGCAGGAACCGCGCCCAGTCGAATTAGTTTCAATATTTTCAACAGAATATTTGTTAAATAGTAAAACCATCAAAGACATATAATTTGTAGAGCATTATGACGGAGCAATATCTGTCAATTATGATTGTGACATCAACCTATAGGTGAGGTATTTGAATATAACGTAAACGATTGAGTGACAGCTTGGATTAATCCATTCCATTTCATCAGATCACATAATATATGATTGTAGAAACACATTATGGGCGCAGGCGGTTTACTAGTCCGGATTACATGGTTAATCAATGATGTGGTATTATGTAATGTTAAGCATTGACTGTCGATTGTAGACGATGATAAATAACTGAGCGCACATGTTTGCGAAACGAATCACGCCATGTGTGAAAGGAACGAGACGCAATTCCTGATAAATGCCATGTACCCAGGCTGAATTGCAGGCAAAATGTCACGAACATGTAGACTGTGTTGGAGCACGTTTTAAGTGGCATCGGTATAAGCTAGCTAGAGTGGTGCTTGTCTTGGCACAGTTGGCACGATTATTATTATTATTATTATTATTATTATTATTATATATATATATATATCTAGCAGCCACGGAGGAATAGTTTTGTATTCCAATAATATCACTGGTATAGGGAACATAGAATACAGCTCATGAATAATTTAGAACATTTCCAAAGTAAAGAAATATTGATCAATGTGTAAGAAATTTTCTGTTTATGCTTTACACCTTAATTTGATGCGAGGGAATAACTGCCTTAAACACATTATGGGCGCAGGCGGTTTACTATTCCGGATTACATGGTTAATCAATGATGTGGGATTATGTAATGTTCCTGATAAATGCCATGTACCCAGACTGTATTGCAGGCAAAATGTCACGAAAATGTAGACTGTGTTGGATCACGTTTTAAGTGGCATCGGTATAACCTAGCTAGAGTGGTGCTTGTCTTGGCACAGTTGGCACGATTATTAAATATATATATATATATATATATATATATATATATATATATATATATATATATATATATATATATATATATATATATATATATATATATATATATATATATATATACACCTGTGCAAAAGTTAAGCACCACCCTATTTTTACGCACATGCGAGGGTATATTCATGTGCTATGAAGAAAGCAATAGCATAAACATTTATGTACCCATCCATCTTAGTGCAAGTGGTAATACTGCAACTAGAGGAATGCTGATTATGATGGTGGGGAAACACTGTATGTTTTTGTTTGAACTTCAAAACGAGGCCTGAATATGGTTACGTTGACACAACTGACAACTATTGCCATACAGTTGGCACACGTGGCTAGATTGTCATTAATGGTGTCTGAAAACGAAGTTTAACATCTGTGCACGAGTTTGAGACTGTCATTATTAATACCGGGTATATCCACCTTCTGCCTGGATGACGGCCTGGACACGACGTCTCATGCTGGTCACCAACCGACTGATACGCCATTGTGGTATTCGTTGCCATTCAAGATGGAGTGCGTCTGTTAATTCCTGTAGGTTCTGCACAGGCGGATCCCTCCTTCTCACCATGTTTCCCAGAATGTCCCAGATATGCTCAATAGGGTTCATGTCAGGGCTCCTTGCTGGCCATGGTAGGGTTTCGATGGCATTCTGGCGGAGGTATTCATGCACAGCTCTAGCACGATGTGGTCGGGCGTTGTCATCCATGAATATAGGGTGGGTTCCAGGTGCATGATTTACAAAATGAGGGACCACAACTCTATCCAGTATGGAATCTTGATATCTTTGTCCATTTAGTGTTCCAGGTACAGTCAACAGATCCAGCTTACAATCAAATGAGATGCACCCCCATATCATAACGGAACCTCCACAAAATGGAACTTCTTCCATGATGTTACGTTGGTCGTACGCCGTGCGTCTGGACCTCCATACACGAGTTCGACCATCTGTGGCATGAAGCAGGAACCGACTTTCATCGGACCAGTGTACCCGTCTCCAGGATCTCATGTTCCAGTGTCTTCTTTCGTTGCACCACCTCAGACGCTCCTCTTTGTGGTGTGCAGTGAGGAGAGGACGTCTGACAGGTCTCCTAGCTTTCATGCCAGCAGCATACAGTCTCCTTTTGACGGTAGACATTGACACTCTATTGCGCGTTTCCCATTGCTGGCTGAGCACTCTGCTGTTGGTGAATGGAGATCTCCTAACAAGGCGTACTAGGGCTCGATCATCACGGGCAGTAGTCTTCTTCGGTCTTCCAGATCTAGGCCTGTCCTTCACCTCGTTAGTTTGCCCATGTTTTGCAATCAAACGACTGATTACAGTATGGTTAATGTTCAGCTGTCTGCCAATCTCTCTGCATGACATACCAGTGGTATGCATGCCTATGATTGCCATTTCACACGATCACTTAACCTTCGTCTTGCCATAGCGGTTCACAATCAAGAGCTAATTCTCTCTGTACAAATAAACCACGGTCATGAACACAAAATTCCTAATCTTGTCGCCTAAATCTGTATGTAATGTTCTACACCTCAAACTGGACTTTTACATAACTGAACACGTGTGCTGTTTCCCGCCACGCCCGGACATCAAGCGGCGTGAAGTCATGCATGCATGTGCATTTCGTACTTGGAATTATGTCAGCTAACGCGGGGACAAAAAGTATGGCAGCCTAGTTGTACCATCATGTTTCTACGTTCTGTTGTTTTTGCTGGTGCTTAACTTTTGCAGCCACGGAGGAATAGTTTTGTATTCCAATAATATCACTGGTATAGGGAACATAGAGTACAGCTCATGAATAATTTAGAATATATCCAAAGTAAAGAAATATTGATCAATAAGCAATATTCTGTTTAAGCTTTCCACCTTAATTTGATGCGAGGGAATAACTGCCTGAGACATCAATGGCTTTTGATCAAATTAAAACCAATATAGATAACCGTACATTTTATTTTGTTTTAGGAATCATGTTAAGCTATTTCTCAGCTATACTGTAAGCAGACATTATCAATCCATTTTGAAAATAATGACTATTCTGGCTTTCATCTGCTGGAATGCATCATTAATGCGATATACATCTAACGCCCCAACAAATGAGGAAAGTGCTTTAACCCAAATCTGCCTTACAAACCTTCAATGACGTCTGCCCTATTCAGTTTAATAACCATTAGCGCAAATTTCCTAATGTGGCGAATTATAAAATTCGATGAAGAAGACGTCCTAGAAAATTCCAGAGAAATTAGATTCATTGTGGTCTTGATAATTACAATCAGAACTTGAAAACTGGGATTCGTGAGAATGTACATTACATTTTGCAGGCAGGACATAGCAATATATTCTATTAGCTCTAATGTTTAATGGTTTCGACCGTGTTAAGTATTAAAAGATGTCTAGCAACTCTTGCCCCTCCACCATTTGGTGCTAAAAGGTCTACCACCTGAGACCAGCTTTTGAGTGCTGATTCAACGCACGCTATGGACATGTTTTGGTTATAATGATAATCGTGAAGACAATTTAGTAACTGTATTTATCTCATTCCATGGAATTCACCTGTCCAGAGTCTGTACCCATCATATGACGTCATAATCATCTACGCGGTGTGTAGAATGACATCATAATGGATGGCGTCATGACTGATGTCGATGAGTACGTCACGAACGCATATTTGAAGACGGTCTATGCCTTGTTGTACAAATTGTTTGCTTTTACTATTTAATAAATATTATGTTGAATATTTTGAAACTAATTTGACTAGGCGCTGTTGCTGCCATAGGCAGCAACAGCACCCAGTCAAATTAGTTACAAAATATTCAACAGCTTCCTTGTATAGTTTTCAGGAAATTGGTAGCTAGGGCATTCGGGGATCGATCAATCCCAACACGGCGAGGTGTGGGCGGAGCTTAGCTAGTGATGGGCGGGGCATAGCTAAAAATGGAAAGGTCCATTGTCCCATGTTTCACTTAAACACGGAGTCAACGACAACTAGAAATTAATGTGGCTACAAAATGAATTTTGTTTTATACATATAAGGGAATCTCCAACCTGGCATTCTTTGAGGACTGTTACTGACTACTGGCAGAATGTCATAGAAATCTAGCCAGTTTCTGGCCATACTTGTGCGGTGCATAATACTGGCATGGCTACATGCTTAGTCATATTTGCCTTATTTAATTTGGTTGCATTTTGATGTAAATCTGTTGAAGATTCTGGCTAATAATTCTTATAATTTCGCAGAAATACTATCCTGGCGAAATGTCAAAAACTAAATTAAGACCTCTGTGGATTATTTCAGTAAATCCACAAACGGATTGTCATTGTAAAAGTTTGTATCATCGCACACGTACCGCTGCACTCGTTTTGAAGAGATTGGTCATGCTTCCTCAGGCCCTGTATTCTTTCTATGGAAGTTTGTAAAACATGAGTAAAATTTTAAAATTTTTAAAAGCCTTTCCATTGAATCCTCCTATCTATCTATTATTACAATAAGAAAGCTACTACAACATTTAACCAAGTATTTTTTGAAGACTTGCTTTACATTAAAAAGAATGTATCTGCACACAAGTTGAACATTTATTTTCCCATCATAAATAATAAATGTCACTGCAGCCTGCTATCATGTTTTATAGCAATGTCACAATAAATATGCCATCATCTAGTGTGCGCTTCCATAAGACATTAACAGACACAGTTGTTTTATTTTATCGTATTTTACAACCTTTTATTTCCAGTTCCCTTTCTCCATTGAATAATCCATATGCAATTCCATGAGTGATATGTTCTACACTATCAAGGGCCAGTTTCACAAAGGTGTGTAAGTGACGCCCCCGTCTAACATAGACGCTATACTTAAGTCCCGCGTCTACGTCAGTTTCACGAAAGGGGTCGTAAATAAACGCCTAAATAATAAAACACGTAACGTAGACGCCGAGCCCTCTAGTACGTTAAGGCGAGAATCGTCGAGGCTTATGACATGATCCAGCTGACTGCAATGTGACAGCTGTCAGTTGTTAATTATAGCACGGGGTCAATCAGTACAAATAACTTCTAGCGTGAACCATATAGAAAGTACAATTGCATTTTTTTAACGGCAGCGAGACGACAATTGGCCCAGTGGTTAATAAGTATGATTTGCTAAGAAATTTGCAGAAAATACAAGATGTCCGCCAAAAACGTTATATTTTGATTGATTCATGACGGACATGTTTTTTTACATATACACATATACAATTTTCGGCCCGATCCATTCAGCGGTTCTGGAGTTGTTTTCGCGAAACCTAGATGATCCAAGATGGCCACTGAACCATTTGGTCAATCAAGTTCTCTTGAACAAACTTGGCTTAGCTCTTTCCCTAGATGATGTTTCATGAGGTTTGAATCGATTCCCAAGCGGTTTCGGAGATTTTTTAAAGACTTCCACAAATCGGCCAAAATCCAGGATGGCTGCGGTTTCGGAGATTTTTAAAGACTTCTACAAATCGGCCAAAATCAAAGATGGCCACCTGCCAAATTGGCCGATCGACTATTTGAACAAACTTGAATCTCTCTTGAATATGCCCTAAGGATGCTTCCTGCCCAGGCCTGTGCTGTTATGGTAACCTGTTGAAAACGCTCTCCATGAGTTTGCCTTAATTTATTTTAGGGTACCTGAACCAGGTTACCGTAATCTGGTGATTTTAGTATGGACATCAATGAGCTTTCTAAGGTTTAGGTTACCATATGTCTCCTCCTTAAAGCATATAAGGCAACCTATTATGGGTTATCATTGGAAATATTACAGCACCGGCCTGCTGCCGATATTATATAATTGAAATCGACCAAGTGGCTCTTGAGAAGTCATTTAAAGAAAAAGTTGATGGACGGACGGACAGTGGACGGTCGCCATGGCATAAGCTAACTTTGCGATTCCGGCCAGGTGAGCTAATAATTATTTTATTTAAGTTTTATTTATGTTTCAGATGATACTTATGTTCCAGAGTCATGGGAAAGACACTCATGCTATAAATTCATGATGCTAATTTACCAGCATCTACTATCTGGTGACATATTTCGCTCTGGCATGTTGCTCAAATGCAGTAGCAGTATTCTGCATGTCATTGGTTGAATCTTTCAATCTAGCCTGGATATGGTATTTCAAGCGCATCATGACTTTGCATGATTAAACCATTTAGTCAATTTTATAGCAATACAAGCCATTCCAATTCCAGAATTTTAAAAATAGTCTTCTTGGTCTACCAGTGGACATTTCTCAGTACCACTGTTTGGGCCGGCTTCAGTGATAATCCGTTAAGTTGGATAAATTTGTGTCGCATTATAGCATGTCATGTAGTTGTAATTTAAGATGGCCCAAAATAAAAAAAATTATAAAGTATCATTACCATGCAAAAAATGGCTATGATATTTTCATAAATTACCAACAAATAAACACCCTGGAGATTGTATCGCTCACCTGGAACCTCAGTATTTGAATCAGAACACTTGAAAATAAATTTCAAAACACATTTTGGCTGAAAACATACACATTTTGGTCAGAAATGCTAACATTTTCTTCTTGAAATGAAGTCATTAGAGATTAAAACCAAAACATTTGGACAGAGATGTATATATTTTAGCAGCAAATATGGAAATCGCAGGTCAAAATGTAACACTTGACCAGCAGTATGAAACTTATGATCAGAATTACAAATTCTGTGCTAGAAATGTGCATAGGGTAGTAGAATTATGTAAGGGGCAGAGGTATTATCTTTTGAAAATTACAACAGTCTCCAATTACCAATTCATACAGCATGTGAATTCTGTATTTGATGAATGATATTCATGACTGAGTTAGAAAATCACAATTTTTCATTCATCATGTACAGAATTCATATTCTGTATAAACTTGTAGATTGTAGACTGGTGTAATTTTAAATTCTTATATCCAATTTTCAGTATTCATTATGTCTACTGACAAAAATGACTGAGGAAGGCCAGGTAAATCAGTGACTGTACACAATATGTGTATTTAGACACTAACCTAAGAGTATTTGTTTAACATCTAGGCCATGCAACTCTTTAAACGATATATGCCAGTCGTATTAACTACTGGTTCTGCAACAATTAACCATTTTGAAATCATTGTCATAACTTGACACAAGGGTTAAATAAAAACTTCAATCACTAAAACTGATTTTTTTCTTTTTAACTCATTCAATAAATACGGTATTTGCCTTAAATATGGTTATTGATGTAATGAACTGTAATTATCAGAGTGTGTTGTTAATAACAAGTATATATGAGACTTTGAAAACAGTCTTTAGAAACACCGTGGTCACATCCATCACAGGTGTGTGCTTGTCATTCTGAGATTGACTGAGAATGTCTTTTGGGAATTTGGTACCGGTATTACAGATGTTATTCCATTTACTGCATCCAATCATTTAAGAGTGATGAAGAAGAAATCATAGAATGCATCTCATTGCAAGGCCTTCTTATCTGTTACACTAGACATTGATTTGGTGCACACTCATCACCATGGCACAAGCTGCAAGACAAAGGAAAGTACTTTTGAATCATATAATATGTTATTCACCAGTTGGGCCCCCTGGAATTGCAGTCAAAGAGAATGCTATTCTTGGAATATTATCACTGGAATGATTGGCTCAATCACCAAGCCAGTCATTCCAGTGGTAAGTTGTCAAAAATAGTCTTCTTACGGTCTGCAAATGGAAATTTTCTATGGGGCAATCTATATCCATTCGCAGATCAAGAGAATGCTATTTTTGAAATCTTATCACTGCAATGATGGGCTTAATCACCAAGCCAATTATTCCAGTGTTAAGTTGTCAAAAATAGTCTACTCATGGTCTGCAAATGGACATTTTCTATGGGGCAATGTATACTCCATTTGCAGACCAAGAGAATACTATTCTTGAAATCTTATCACGGGAATGACTGGCTAAATCATCAAGCCAGTCTGTCATTTCAGTAATAAGTTGTCAAAAATAGTCTTCTCATGGGTCTGCAAATGAATATTTTCTATGGGACAATTTTTTTTCTCGACTACATTTTCTCATTACAGCGTACATACATCTTCTCCAGACCTAGACTAGACCTTTTCTAGTCCCATTGTATGTCTCAAATCTGTGTCCATATGAAAGCTGCCAAATTTTTCAGAAAAATTATGAAATTTGTAGCTAAGATCATCAATATTTTGATTATTATCTATATTATTTTGCAAATGAGAATCACATCTGACAATATTTTAATTTCCCATTTCCACATTTTCCAAAGCTGTAGGAGAAAATATTAAATTTTCCATAATTTTCAAGGCCTGAATATATTGGTTTCTTATAATTCCACACACTTCCCAGACTTTCTGTGTACTTGTGTATGAACCATGCCATTAAACTGTTAAACCTTTCCCTTGAGAAATATTTTAATTTCAAGGCAGCCATACTGGAAAAACTTTACTAGTGTGTAGACATGTCTGGCAGTTTGGCTGTCAGTAAGTTTGGCATTTGCATGATGGAACGTAACAACTTTCATCATTAGTTCCTTTTGACAATATCTGCTGTGGCTATGACAATTGCCCTGCATTCAAAATCCAAATGGCTACCTGATTTAAAGAATTCAGATTCAGATTGTATATTGTGCCACCACCTTATTCGACCACAGGTTCATAGGGTTAGTTTTAACAAAGGAAATGGAAGTCACTGGAAATTATTCTTGTTTTCTTGTTTTAACTCTTTAGCCAGCCAAAAAACAGCTTCTGCAGTGGTCATGAGAAATGTGCCTTTGCAGACTAAGAAGATTATTTTTTTGAAAATTACCACTGGGATGGCTGGCTCAATAACCGAACCAGTCATTCCAGTGTTAAAACTATAAAAAAATAATCTCTTGGTCGGCAAAGGGGCATTTTCAATGAAAACATGGAATTTATTTTTCAATTCAAGGATTAAAGGGTTAACTGCTTTTTTCATTACACCATTGTGAAAGCAACTATTTTTTTAATTTTACCACTTGAAGAATTGGCTCGATAACGAAGCCAGTCATTCCAGTGGTAAATTTACAAAAATTGTTGTCTATAATTACTGCAGTGCTGTACCGGTATTCGAAAATTCATTTACCAGAAAAAGAGAATTAACTTGTGTTATTTATGACAAAGGATAAAGGCTAAAATGGCTATAAAAATGGCTGATTATTTTGAAAACAATTTTGACAGTAAAGAACTTAAGGAAGCAACAACACACTCAAACTACTTTCAAAATAATCTGCCAACTATTATCTGTCACATAGGGCATACACTTGGGCCTTGGCTCGATTCACTATTCATATTCTGACAGTTATACTGTGCTCCTATATAGCGTGGTCGTAATAGACAGGCTTTATCGATTACATTAATTCCCGGATTTGAAGCGTCATTTTTAGAGGACGATGGCTCGATTATTTCAAACAACAAAATATTGCCTGCACTTTTAGATCGAAGATGTAGCTTTGACATGTTAGAAGCGAGGCGGGACAGAAAATATGAGCTCTATCAGAACAGCGATAGGGATATTCGAAAACTGGTGACTCATTTTGGCAGCTTAAATTACGGTATATAGTAAAGCCAAACCTTTCAGTGATGATCTGTTTGTGTCGATAGCAATGCATTCGGAAAAATGTGCGAAGTTCTGAAGTGCACAAAAGAAACAGATATGAATAAACAGATCTAATTTTAACACGTGTTCCCGCTCTAAATTTTAACCTAATTAGCCTCTCGCGAATACTCGCCGTGTACTCTGGAAAATGAGATTCTGAACGTGATGTTCTGAGCTAGACGTTTTCTTCTAACTTACGCGTGGGTCTCAGCACGCGTAAGTTACGACCATATTTATGCCTCGCGTAAGTTACACGTTTTTTGTGAAACCCGATTTACGGTCCCCACCCTACTTACGCCATATTTCCGTCCAATATCGTACTTACGCACCTTTGTGAAACTGGCCCCTGGTGTGGTGACCGGCCGAGAGGAAAAGCAAACTTGGAAATTACTTTATTTCCCTTTAATCGGTCAGATAGCGGTTGTTTCAGTCTATTGAATTTGCAATCACATTAACTTATCCATCAGAAGTTATTTCATGTTCTCACATGTTCACCTCATCTTTCTCGTTATGGATCTCTTCCATCCTACACATATCCCCTTCTGTATTCCATCTCTCTCATCTTCCCTCTTGCTCTCCCATCTCCATATCTCTCATGTATCCCATTGGATTCCAACCCATCTCACCTCTGTTTATAACCCCATCTCTCCCTTCTTGTGAGAATAGTAGATGAATGTTCAATGAGAATTCCTTTGTCATATAGCGGTGCATATTCGCTATGTAATAGATAACATTACCATTAGATAAACAATTCCCTCGTGTATTCGATGAGATTGGATGTTGTAGTGTAGTTCCCAGAGTCTAGATAGCGCATCATGAATTCCCAACAGTGACACTGAGGTTTGGCTCTGACAGTCGCATGGTTTGACAATGAATTGCATATGAATACTTATTGGTGAGGTAGATTTATTGATAAATTAAGTGTTGCCTGTATGCACTTACCTATGAACAACATAACAAGCAATTTAACTAGGCATCCTATCTTATAAGCCATGATCAATTCGCTAACAATAATGAGGTAAGGTGTTTACTAATCATGTGTATTAGCTATGCGAAGTGGGTTCTTGGTCCCGTCATTAAATTATCAGTGCACAGTGCATCAAGCCAGCTACTAACCCCCACCCACTGCCTATTAAACGCTTGTCTGGTAAGGGAAATAACTATTTTTATAACGCACAAAAATGGATAAAATGAATAGGTATATGTGTTAATATTGACATACAGTTGGATTGTGTAATTTCCTCAAACTTTACTTAGTTACGCTTGTGAAATCTTTATATATTTAGCTGCTTAGCTGCCTATCAATCATTTGTCAATAGTTAATGTGTGATTTACCCAAGGTCTGATTTTGAACACTTATCAACGGAATGCATGGCTGAACATATCAATATATCAACACGTCATATTAATAACAACGAAATAATTGTCCCCACGTGTAGCAATCTTAACTGGCTCCCTCCTGTCAACCTCACAGCTGGTTATTGAACGATTATCTATTCATAACGCTCCACCCCTCAAAGAAGTTCAAGAAAATTTAGGTTTTCTTATAGGAAATGTTCATATGCAGCGCTGAGATTATTTTTGTAAACGTATCATTGGAATCAGTACCTCGGTTATTGAAACAGTTATTCCAATGGTAATTTTTCAAGAATGGTCATCTCTTTGCCTGCAAATATACATTTTTCAAGACCGCTGCAGAGGCTGTTTTGGCTGGCTTGGGTGTTAAATGGAGGTTAACTATTGATCAACTATGTTTACATTACCATTTTCGTTATTGTATGTGCCTTACTGGCGAAGTTAGATTAATCAATAATGTTATTATTTATAGACGCAATCATTCCTTTAACGGATGGAATGAGGATGGTCATGCCACTAAGCTCTCTATGTGAAATATGGATTCCGATTAACAATTTAATTGGTAAATTTGGTCAAACAAATTCAAAATATCTTCCGATTGGAAGTCCATTCGCAGGTTAAGAGAAAACTCTTTTTGGAAATTTACCGCTGTAACGGCTGGCTCTGTTTCCGAGCCAGTCGTTCCAGTGGTAAAATTGTCAAAAATGGACATTCCTGAAGACCACTGCAGAAGTCGACCTCTTCAGGAAATGATTAAAACTATGTTTCTACGCGCATCATCCGTCACAATCTTACAAACACAACTTCGCTAAGACAAATTTGACCAGCTTCACGTAGATGAAGTTTATGATAGAAAACACACTTAGATTATCTTTGAAAGATACTAAAATACATATTCAAATGTGATCTTTCAACCTATATACCCATATGTCTGGTGAACCTACTGACGTATGAATATAAGTTTATAGTCAGTACTTAAAAAGCTTACAATAAACAGACTAAACAAGCTTCCATTATGCCGAAAACCTTCGTCAAATTTCATTTTATAACAGTAATCAGAATAGGTGTTACTTCGTTTTCCGTGTCTCCTCACGTTTTACAAATTAAATGGCATACGAGTACAATGCGTCTTTATGAAATCAATTGATCTAATGTTACCTATGTACAACGGTATTGCCAGAACTGACAAATATCCCCTGCATGCTAAATAGTAAATTCCATATTTACTGTTACTACAGCGTGTCACTAGAATATGAAATGAATGATAATTATTTTGTCATGTCCTTATTGCCATAACGATCACCTCAACAAGTGTTATGTCATGAATGTTTACATAAACTGCCATATTTCCAGAAACTGCACACAATTCTGAACGAATTTCCATAATTTGATCAGAAAACCATTGCCCCTGTTCATTCTCTGAGGTGATGTATAAGTCATGACCCGTAGCCATACAGAGATGATGTTTGATATAGACCACAGATTCTACGTGGCTTTTATCGCGCTGATATAAATATATTCCTTGTTACAGAGTCAGTAGAGAAGACGCTGGCATATATTTTGAATTGCGTGTTTCCTAAACATTGTTTTCTAAAACGATATTTATCGTATGAAAATGATCCAGTGGACTTGAGATATAAAAAAACCTTCTAAAATTAAAATAAATCTGCTTTCATTCTATGACTATGAGATGTTAACTCTCAGTTTATTAACAACAGAGGGATCCAATATGTAACTCAAGTAACTGACATCATTATCAAACATGCATCATGTTAGCTGACGTCATAATCAAAATACCATAGCTGCGTCACGACAATCTAGATGACCTTCGCAAAAGCATGCAGATTATATGTCTTTAATGAATTTACAATTTAATAAATCGTCAGTTGAATATTTTGAATCTAGATGGCCTGGGATATCTAGCTGTCATTATTAGCACCAGCTCAAAGTCAAATTACTTTCAAAGTATTGAACCGCTTACCTGTATAGTTACTGCGAAATTTAGTTTCAGTGAATTCATGTTTCAAAGTTTCTAATCAGTTCCTAAATGTATACAAAGTTCGTAAAGCTTAGCTAGGGATAGGCGAGGCACCGCTACACTCCGACCACTAATGCTACAAACATGTCTTCACTGGAATACACCAAGACCGAAGAGAGGATATATACATATGACGCACTATTTTAGCACTGTATAACATAAATTTTACAAATGGATGTAAAGTCAGACCTATGAATTATAACATGCTCTGCCTGGATCAGCAAAGGTGGTCAGTAAATATAGGTGCTCGCTTACTACAACACATTGATCATAGTATGCAACTTAAATAATTGTGGTTCCCTATCAAATGTGCTCAAGATGGTCAACATGAATTCATAACGTCATGAAAGATTCAACTTTACAAGCCACGAGATGTCTATTTCTGACCATTTACCAGAGGAATATCTGGCTTGATAAGAGGAGACAGTAATTCTGGTGTGTAATTAATCTTCTCTTGTCCAGCAAATGGTTATTCACTAAAGCAAATATCCATATATTATTTACTAATGTTGACTAGAAAACTGGTTGAGAACAGCCATATTCTGGTGACTAAATGTAGGGACATGTTCAGCTGCATGTGCTTATAGTTCCTGGTCCATCTCAATTTGCCCATGCCAGATTGAAATATAATTTCAAATGTCTTTTGTACACATACCCCTGAAATTGACCACATCCGAGTATAAATGCATAGTATTTGCATAATATTTAATATGTTTTGGCATATATAAGAGAGATCGATTTGTACCCGCAATGTTACATAACCGCTCTATATTCAGAAGATAATGTCTGCATTATCGATCCTTCTACAATAGAACATGTTCTCTGTTCCACTAGCTCTCGATCAATCATTTCCTTCAAGTGCTACAGTCGTCATCGTTATGGCTGAACAAATTATCAGAGGAGAAGAGAGGACATGTTGTCAAAACAAATCAATTATTATTGGATACGATTTTCGCTTTGCATGACTGCTGTGAACAAGAATAACCTGCGGGAGGCAAGAACTTTCACTGAAAAGAAGAAACCCCAGCCACAGAAGAAGGACTGATTGGAGCTCCAGGGTGTTTTCAACACAGCATGGTATCAACGTCATAACTGTTCCGATTATCAAAGTTACATGGTCGATATCCTCGACTATAGCACATAGTAAATTTGTGTTTATCTCACAGAAACCAGACTCTCAGTCTTATGCGTTATATCACTACACCGGTATATTCATAAAATGAAAGCTCAATTCCCATATGTTGGGTGCCACTATCGGCTATGTCTCTCTAACAACAGTGGAAGAAAACAATCGTGACTATCATTACATTTGTCAGATTTGCAGCATAGTTAAGCAGATCATAATAAAATAGACATTTCTCTGTTGATTTCCTGGATGATTGAAGGCACGCGATCGTTCTAGAAATTGACAACAACCTTTGCTTTCCTTCAGATTTATTACAGTACGAGTCATTGGTATATAGAATGCCTTTAACCCTTACTTGTTGAATATCCATTTACAGGCCAAGAGAAGACTATTTTTGAAAATTTACCACTGTCATTTCAGTGGAAAAATTTCAAAAATAATCTTCTCTTGGCCTGTAAATCGACATTACTCAAAACCACCACAGAGACCGGTTTTGGCCTGTTTCGTCACGAAAGGGTTAATCTGAGATTTTGAACAAGAAAATTGTGATTCCTATTATAATATAATTAACTATAGACTGTTAAACAAACATGGTAATTTATCAATGCCAAGACTTGGTACGTTCGACTTGCAAACTATTGTTACGTCAAGGCAAAGGAAAATCTATGGTATCAATTGATGCCTATAATTGCGTGCCCGCTCCGCGGGTACGCTTCTATTTATTGCTGGCTAGAATTGCCTATAGGAGCGGACATTTCGCGCAGGGGATTGTGGGGCTGTGTCTCGCGAGATCTCCATCGATACGAGATCTAATAATTCTCGGCGCGAAGACACGGCTCTATTTTTAGATTGCTGGATGTCTCATAATTATTATCTTCATGCACGTGATTCATGGCGAGTTCTCTTATTTGTTCTGGTCCGACTGTAATAGAGTTTGCGCGGCGATGACCGCTTAATTATTTTAATAAACAGCCAACGGAACTTATACGTCCACTTTAGCACTCTATCAAACTGACCACAAATGGCTTCTTGCGGTGATCGTGAGAAATGTCCATTTGCATTAGCTACTCACCGGAGAACTTGTTTTGAAAGTTTACCACTGGAATGACTGGTTGGATAACCGATCCTATAATTTCAGTAGTAAATTGCAAAAGAAAAACCCCAATGGTTTCTTGGACGGCAATTAGACATAGACATTTTCCATGATAGTGGATTTTTCTGTAAATGACGTCATAATTATTTAGGTCAGATGTCGCTGGACGTCACAATCAAAATGTGTAATGAATGACGTATCTAGCTCCACCAGGAACATTGAATAGCCAGTCAAGTATGCGAATTGCACGTCTTTAATATTTAATCAACATGTTGTTGAATATTTTGAAACTAATTTGACTAGACGCCGTTCGAATTGTATGTCTTTGCTATTTATTCAACTATCATTTTCTATGATAATGGCTGGGTTCGATCTGTAACTGAAGGATATGACGTCATAATCAATTACTTCATATACAGGCTGACGTCACAATCCAAAATGTGTAAATGAATGGCGCATCGAGCTCAGTCATGAACATTGAATAGTCCGGCAAGTGTACGAATTGTATGTCTTTACTGTTTAACCAACATCGTGTTGAATATTTTGAAACTAATTTGACCTGGCGTTGTTGCGGCCAGAGGCAGCAAACCTTTAAAAGCACCTGGTCAAATTAGTTTCAAAATAGTCATCAGCTTACCTGCATAGTTACCTTGAAATTGGAAGTCTGGGAATTCATTATTCAGCGTATATATATATATATATATATATAGAAATGGATCTCTCTATTGAAATTGTCATGAGCAAATTGAGCATTACATGGCTAATACCACTTGGTAATGCGTTGCCCACACAATATTTATAGGTCACATATTTTAACAAGGCCAATCAAAGATTGTTGCCCTGAATACAATGTACTCGTCCTCTGACCGAGGGAGGATAATTAATACCACTTGCTAATGGACATTTTCATGTTGTCTATCGATCATATTACGTCATATGATGTCATAATCAACGACGTGACGTATAGGATGACGTCATAATCATGACGGCATGACTGACTCAATTTAGTCTGTCTGAAATGCTTAATAGTCCGACACGTTGTACGAATTGTACAAGCAGCAACTGCGCCCAGTCAAATTGATTTCAAAATAGTCAACACCTTACCTGTAAAGTTTTCTGGAAATTGATAGTCAAGAAGCTCAGCGATCCATCGATATCAACACGAGCGCGGTATTAATGTATTAATATACCATCCGGATCCAGTTACCAATTGACTAACGTTAAGCCAATGGAAGTCATTTCAAGCAACCGCCACCAATATGTGACTTACTTGGGCAGAATTGTGTGTTTTTCTAACAAAATCCTTTAGAATGTTTAACACCGAAATTTCAATATCTCAGATAAAGACAACTATACGAATATCTTTTTAATACCTTGACTGGCAGCCCACCCCACCCTACCCACCTAGTTGTTGCTATCATAGACATGTATTAAGTATTGCAACGACAACGACTGCCCATGTAAGCCTATCATCTTATCTTATTGTATTTTAACCCTTTCATGAGGAGGCCGCCAAAACCGGCCTCCACAGTTATCTAGAGGATGTTAATTTGCAGGTCAAGAGATCGTTTTTGAAAATTCACCGCTGAAATGACTGGCTCGATAATTGAGCCAGTCATTCCAATAGTAACTCTTCAAAACAGTCGTCTATTGGCCTGCAAATAGGCACTCAATAACCAAATATTTTTTTCATATTCTTGACTCAATTTAGGTAAGACAGGGTTAATAAATTATGACGACGACGATGATGTACCATGTCTGTTTAACCTTTCACGTATTGTATGATAGTATGATTCACATTTGTTGCATTTGAGATAGGGTAAAAATTACAGACCTGTTACAGACAGTCTTGAGGCGTACTATGTGTGTGGTAAATTTCAAAAGAAAAACATGCATAATAATATTGTATAGGGCGAAAAAGTAGACAGAGTTCGCTAACAATAATGGATCCATCTAACATTAAAGGCTTGACTTCTTCGAAACTACACCTCTAATGTAATGACCAGTCATCTTCTTACGTTATCACAACGACTAGACTGTTACACAGACTCAACTTCGGATACCAGACAGACCGGGACCTAGTCTATCTTCGTAGCAGACTACAAAAGCAACACTGGATCATGAAATCGCTACGTCAATGGCTACTCAATAGGCCCCTACATACGAGATACATTTCTCGATCTCGTATCGAAAGAAAACTCGCTGGATACGAATGAAAAATGGATATGTGATTATCAGTAGTATCCTTTTGTCTTTAATCCATCCGTGGGAATAAATCCATGTAGGGCCAATGCAATTATGTAGCAGTATTGATATACCACCGATGTTCCAAATTTCCAGTCAAAACTGTTGTCAATAATATTGTAGCAGATTGTTGAATACAGAAATCAACCGAAAGTGCATGTGCTAAGTTAAGAAGGTCTACAGGAAATTCGGCCACAGAATTTTAACCATATAGTTAGATAGGTATATTAATACGCTAGTGAATTAATGGATTGAGGTTAAAAAACTGTTTACCATGAAGTAATTTCGTAGTGCACAATTTCATACCGAAAATTTGCTAAATCTCCGGTGATTCACAGTTTCAGTGCCCTATTGCCTGTAGTATGTTTAGCCCCATAATTTCACCTACATAGACTTGAGCCGTAATATACTAGGTATATTCCGAATCTAACAAATTCTAGATGAAGTAATTTTATTAGGCAAAAATTGGCTTAAATGTTAGGGTTTTCGCGCTTTTCGGTGCCCTACTGTCTGTGTGTAATATGGTCGGCTCCAGAACCTCACTCACATAGACGTAGAGGGATTTGAATACGATAGTTACATTGGGAATTAAAAAAAATTCGACCGTGAAGTAATTTCATAGTATACGATTACAAGCGCGTAAATTCGTTTCAATTTTGGCAGATCTGCGGGTTTTCAATGCCCTACTATTACCTGTCTGCAATAGGTTTGGCCACATAATTTCACCGATATGGTTAGATAGCGATATGAACACGCTAATAAATCTTGAGTTTTCTACAACGTAGTAATTTCGGAATATTTAATTTAGTAGCCACGGACAGTTGTCAAATGCCAACAATTTACTGTATTCGGTATCAGAATGTCTGTTCTCGATTTGTAATAATTTATTTTTATATATGGATGTATATAACTCAATATGAGCTAGTGCATTTGCACAATTCTACCATCACGTAATCTCATTGTAGGTAGTTACATATTCGCCGTATGGCCCCATTATAATTTGGTTGGTTCACATTCACCACATTCAGATAGGTGTCGGTATGTCCTGGCATATCGCTCATAGTGGGTTCGGCACCAGAATGTCACATTTAGGCCGATTCATAGTTTTCGTTGCATCCACTCAAATTAGTTTCAAAATAGTCATCAGCTTACCTGTATAGTTACCTTGAAATTGGAAGTCTGAGAATTCATTATTCAGCGTATATATAGATATCGATTCCAACACGCAAAAAAGGGGTGGAGCTTAGCTAGAAATAGGCGTGGCACACCTACAAATGGATAACCCTATTGAAATTGGCATGACCAAATTGAGCATTACAGGGCTAATACCACTTGTTAATGCGTGGTCCACACAATATGGACAACTTGTATTAAGAGAGCACCCGTATTTATAGGTCACATTTTAACAAGGCCAATCATAGATTGTAGACCCTTGCCATCCCGAACGCACATAGACTACATAGAATACAATACACTCATCCTCTGACGGAGCGAGGGTAATTAATACCACTTCCTAATGGGCCTTTTCAGGTTGTCTATCCATCATATTACGTCATATGACGTCGTAATTAATTAAGTGACGCAGAGGATAACGTCATAATAATGGCGTCTGACTGACTCGATTTAGTTCATCTTAAATGCTTAATAATCTGACACGTTGTACGAATTGTATGTTTTGTTATTTAATAAAAATGGTGTTGAATATTTTGAAAATAATTTGACTGGCCGCTGTTGCTGCCATAGGCAGCAACAGGAGCCAGTCAATTTAGTGTCACAATATTCCACGGCTTACCTGTATAGTTTTCTTGAAATTTATCGTCTAGTAGTTCAGAAATCCATCGATCCCAACTCGAGAGTGGTATGGGTGGAGTTTAGCTAGAAATGGGCTAAACTGGAAAGGTTCATTGTATTAATAAATCACCACAGTTTTCAGTGCCCTATTGTCTGTAATATGTTCAGCCCCATAATTTACCCCACATAGACTTGAGCTTTAATAAGCTATTTATATTCCGAATCTAAAAAATTCTAGATGAAGGTAATTTTAATACGCAAAATTTAGCTTAAATGATGGTGTATTCGTGGTTTTCGGTGCCCTACTTTCCGTAATATGGTCGGTTCCAGAACTTCGCTCACATAGTCGTATAGGAATTTGAATATGCTAGTTACATTGGGAATTTAAAAGAATTAGAACGTGAAGTATTTTCGTAGTATGCAATTTCATCGCATACATTTGTTCCAATGTTGGCAGATTTGTGGTTTTCAATACCCTACCGTCTGCAATATGTGTGGCTACATCATTTCACCCATATGGTTAGATAGGGATATGAATACGCTAATGACTCTTGAGATTTCTACCACGTAGTAATTTCGTAATATTCAATTTAGTAGTCAGGGACAGTTGTCAAATGCCAACAATTTACTATATTCAGTATTAGAATCTCAGTTTGTAATCAATTTTGTACATATAGCTGTGCTTTTACACGATTCTACCATCAAGTAATTTGGTAATATGTTGTTTTATATTCGCCATATGGTCCCATTGTAATATGGTTGGTTCACATTCACCACATTCAGATAGGTGTCGATATGTCCTGACATATCGCTCATAATGGGTTCGGCCCAGAATATCACCCATATGTTTAGATAGGTATAGGCATCAGCTTACGACGTAGTGAGATTTAAAAATTTTGTAACGTAAATAAGCTCAAACTTAAGATAATTCATGGTTTTCATTGCAATACGTTCACCCCCAGAATTTCACCCACAAATACTTATAGGAAATATGCTAGTTGTATTCCGAATTTAAAAAAATCTACAGGAATGTAATTTCATAGTACACAATTCAATACCGAAAATTGGCGCAAATTCTGTCAGATCAACGATTTTCTGTACCACACTGTTTGCAATAGGTTCGACCCCAGAAGTTAATACGTATATGAATACGCTAATAAAGTATCACAGGTTTAAAAGATGTTTACTATACAGTAATTTCGTCATATGCAATGTAGTAGTGGCACACCATTGTCAAATTCCAAAAATGTACTATATTCAGTACCAGAATATCTCTACATGCCTTGTAGCCAGTTTTCGAACATAAGGCCATGTAGAACTCACTATGCTCTCGTGATGTGCGAAATATTGTAATAATTCTACCACCAAATATATATTATAGTAATGTGAAAATATTTTTATATATCCCATATTATTAGAACCTGACTTATCAGGCTAATACCCTAACATTTGCACATATGGTCAACAAGATCGTCATCATTACAATTTTGGCCTTTTTGTCTAGCAAAAATATTTGATTTAATAGTTTGTCACTGTTTCCAGTAAAGATATCGTTTAATAGGTGACATAGATATGATAGCTAAATGAAACAGATCACGATGTTTCCCACTGGGTCTTCAGTCAGAATGTCTTCAACTATATCATTTTCGTTGGAGAAAACTAGGTTCACGGTATTGGTTTTATCCTGGCCACTTAACTTTGTTGAAAAGGTTATCTGTCGGTACAGATCGGGGTCCTATATTGCATCAAAAATATACTTACTTTGCGCAGTTCACTAGCATTGCAGTGTATATTTCACCAATATATGTCCAGATAATAAGCTCTTCACGTCTGTTTAAGAAGGTATCAAGATTTAGGTTTAAAATATTCTTTACAGGTTTTCTTTAATATGTTTGAATGGGTGTCAGGGTCTGTACTGCTTCTTGCGCTGATTTTCTACTGACTGGGTTGCCAGCTCTGTTGATTTCTTTATCTTTACAAGTTGTTGATACCTAATGACCCAAATTTGATCTGTTACACTCTGTTGATGCAGTAGTGCAATTTTCTCATCACTGGCTGCTCTTAATTGTGTCTGTTCCTCTCTCTGTTAAGGAGTTTGGCCTGGAGAAAAAGGATGGATGGAAATAGTGTTGGACTGACCAAAAACATAAGCTGCTTTTCCTAGCCCATAGCTAATACTGCCCATATGTTTTTGCAAGAAATATTCCTTCTTTTGTGTTTATTTTATGCCTTTATATAACTTCATTTTTGCATGAAACAGTTGAGTGTATTCTCAGAATTATAATAACCTCCGGGCACGCTATTTACCATTGATGCCATGCATCAATATGTGTACTTGTTTGAATATATTTCAGACCTATCTAATGATGCTCTTATTGTAGATATCATAAAATAGTGATGTGGATTAAAACAATCTATCCATCGAAATCATTCTGGATCCAACCATTGTCTGTATAATTATTATTGTCAATGTTGGCTAAATATGTTGCTATTATAGAATTCAATAGCCTACAGACACTTAGTTTCTAAAACCCAAATATGTTAGACTATGGAAGAGAATGAAAATTACAAATCTGATATGTACGTGTTCTACCATGTCTATATCGACTATTGGTGTTTCTAGAAAGCAACATAAAACATGCACTTGTTGTAGCATTTTAAATTTCAGCGCATGGGCAATTCGGAGATAGGCTCTCAGCAATATCTCATAATTATTACACCGAAGCAAGCCAAGGCACGAGTGAAGGGATATAAAGACATGTTTTCGTTTACTGCAATACATTGGTAGGTTATTAAGCCTTCTCTTAGCCAGTTAATGATTATGCTAGCGAAAATGGCTTCTGGAGTAGTCTTGAGGAAGGACCATTTTCTGGACGGAAGACGACTATTTTTGTCAATTTACCATTGGAATGCCTGATTTAATAAGCTAGCCAGTCATTCCATTGGTAAATTGTAAATAATCGCATAGCCTTGGACTGTAAATGGGCATTCTCTGATAAGACATTCTGATATTCATGACTGACCGTGGTCAGTAAATAATTGTATCATATCATACTCTCATATTTTGGCCTATGAATGCAGTGCCCATCATAGGCAGGTTTACATGTATGTAATTTCTCGTGCATGCCTCTTTTTTCTTGTCAGATTGACATATAATATCGCATTTGTCTCACACATACACCTCAACTTGACCATATCCCTAAGCTATGTGACAGCATGTTGAACTCATCTCAATTTATGCTATATGTTGTAACAGACATAAGAGAGTTCGAGTGCAGTTCCGATGTTTTCTAATGCTCCTTTAACAATTTCATGTCTAAATTTGTTTCAGAAAATAAGAATATTTCTTTCTTGACTATCCATTTGCAGGTCAAGAGAGAATTATTTTTGAAATTATACCACTAAAATGACTGGGTACAGCGCCAGTCATTGCAGTGGAAAATTGTCAAAAATAGTTCTTATTGCCTTGCAAATGAACACACCTCATATCCACTGCAGAGACCAGATTTGGCCGGTTTCATGATGAAGGGGTTAATTGCCCATTTCACCCTTTAATGTAATATTTTCAGTAATATGGTTAAGAAAATAAGATTATTTGCTTATTGAATGGCCATTTGCAGGTCAAGAGAAAACTATTTTTAAAATGTTATAACTGAGCCAGTCATTGCGATGGACAATTTTCTAATATAGTCTTCCATTGGCCACTCTTCAAGACCATCACAGAGACCATCATGAAAGGGTTAACGTAATTTTGACATCATCGATAATTCCAGCAGAATACATTCTCTGCTTGACTGCTTCCCACGTAATCCTTCTTTCCACTCCGTTAGTCCATCAGTTATTAATGTGGCTGAACATATTGGCAGAAATGAATGGGAGAAACCCTGTCGAATATTCATAAATAGAGGTTTCTATTTTCTCTGATTGAGCAACCTATACCAGCACGTGTTGTCAAGAATGCTTGGTCAAATATGTAGATTCAGGAGGACTTTTAAAAATAATGTTATCTCACATAAAACAGAGTGATCTCTTGGGTTGTATTTTGTTATCCTCAAATTGGCGTACTTAGGATTTATACAAAAACAAGATAAAACATACTGTTGAATAATTAGGACTTTATTTGAGAGGAAGCGCTTGATGCCTAAGGCATCAATGTCTTTTAATCAAATTAAGCCCAAA
This sequence comes from Chaetoderma sp. LZ-2023a, assembly GCA_034401795.1. Taxonomy (NCBI): domain Eukaryota; kingdom Metazoa; phylum Mollusca; class Caudofoveata; order Chaetodermatida; family Chaetodermatidae; genus Chaetoderma; species Chaetoderma sp. LZ-2023a. Next base: position 55,714,893 of record CM067365.1, read on the forward strand.
CCAGTGAACATAAAATTTCTCACTAGCTAGCATGTTTCTGGTTTTTTATTTTTGGAGATATGTTAACTTATTTATAAGCTATGCTGTATTAGCAAAATGCAAATTTAATGTCCTCATATTGGATAGAAATTAATTAATCAAGCTCTTTCTAACTGAAGCGGAGTGGAATCACTATGACTACGATGCAATATTTCCCTAAAATAATTAAGCAGTTCTTTAGCCCTCAAATTTGCTCAAGAAAATTTCAAGTTTCTCATAGAAGATTTCCATTTGCAGAGCAAGAGATTATTTTTGAAAATTTACCAGTTGAATCGTTGAGTCGATAATCGAGTCAGCTGTTCCAGTGGTACATTTTCAAAAACAGTCTTCTTGTTGTCTGCAAATGGACGTTCGATAAGGAAGTATTTAGATTTTCGTAACACAAATGTGGCCATTAAAGGGTTAGGACAAGGATGCTGATTATAATAAGCTATATATGACAGCCACCTATGCTTTCGAGGGGTTATCTGTATAATGCTTTTGGTGCACATCCCCCTTTCGATTGTAAGATTAATATGCGTCACGTTCAATACATTGTTGCTTTAAACTGTTGCTGTCCCATATAGTCAGATGATGGTCAGATAAATATTTTCTCTGTGTGTCTTATTATGAAAATTCGTGAAAACTATTTGAGTGTGGTCGAGAAATGGCAAACCGTTGCTAGATTTTATCAGCAATTTGTGTCTTATCTTACGCACATATGCTTGAATAGTGTAGGTTGTCTCACGACCGTGCAGGATTTGTTTGCTTTTAAAACAGTATATTGCATAGTATATGCTGAATATGTTCTCAGTGGGGATTTAGGAGGAGAACGCAAGCATTACAGCTTGTATTTGACTGTCACCCTATTGCAAGCCACAAGACAATAATTCCAATGGTCAATAGCTATGACCTGCTGAATATTTTGAAAACCATTAAGCTACAGAAATTCAACAGGCAGATGGTTAAGCACCACATCCATGCAAGTCGTTTAGGATTTCTTCACAATAATTACTTTCCTTTTGAGAACGGATGGTTATTTCTAGCCTTTTGTTTTCACTAGAAGATAACTCAGATAATATCTTCAGTGATAACGTGTTAGACACGATCTGCTTGGTTATTATATCTGTAGTTGCCTGACTTTAAATTGTACAGTGAAAAGTTGGTTTTGTTTATGCAGCAACGGCTTTCAATCAAATCACTTAGAATAGACTCGATATAATATTGGCTACGTTAAATCTAATTTGGTCTCTCGATCAATACATAAATAGACAGTAGACCGTTACAAGTCTTGCTGAATAATAATGTTTCCTGGAAAATTAATGAACGTCAATTTACTCACGTCAGATTTTGAACACTTTACAACAAAATGCTAGACTGAACTTATCCCAACATCTGCTTGTCAAGTTAACTGACATCGCTAATTAATTGGAGATTAATTCTGGCAAGCGAGTGGTTCGATACTTAGTACCTCGGATATAGTGTGACTACTGTTGCGTTAGCAATTTCCGATTTGGAAGGGCATTCCTGTCAATGCCAACCAGATTAATGTCGCTAACATTCATACAGCTCAGTATTAATTTACGCAACAGATACCTTTATTATCCTTTCAGGCTATCACATATTATTATATAAGTGGATTGTTCATACCATACCTCATCGGACAAGACACTGGAAATGAATCGAAATATCATATTCTCGCTGTGCCCTGCCCATTTCTAGCTAAGCTATCTAATCTCTAGCATTTCTTGCGTGTTGGAGTCAATACCTTGAATCAGGAATCCCCAGAATCCCAATACATACAGGTAAGTTTTTGCATATTTTGAAACTAATTTGCCTGGGTACTGTTGTTGTAGAATACTCAAGTATATGACCTCATACACAATTATGTTACACATAGGCTGACGTCAAATACATAATGATGAATCTATCTCCGTCATGAACAATGAAGTCCATGAATTGTACGAATTGCATGTCTTTGAAATTGTTACTATTTAATAAGCATTCTGTTGAATATTTTGAAACTATTTATACTGGGCCCAGTCACATCAGTTTCAAACTATTCAACACAATACCTGTATGGTTACCTTGAAATTAGGATTCAAGAAAATCAGCGTTCAAAGAACATAAATCGAGCACAACACGTGCACAACCCTGGCGGAGCTTAGCTAGAAATAGGCGGATATGCTATGGTTCACTTTGAAGGAACGTAATATCTGTTTCATAGCTCTCATATAATCATTCGTTTCACGCTGTACTCTGTTCAATTAGCTCTCACACACTCATTTGTATCAAAGTGAAATTCTCGGTTCCATTAGCTCTCACACAATCATTCGTTTCACCCTGTAATTCTCTCTTCCACTGGCTCTCACATTATCAGTGGGTACATCCTGTAATTCTGCTGCCTGGTACTATGCCTGAGGAAATCGGCAGAGGGGGCGACATCAAGAATTCTTAAAATAGTGATTTCCAGTATCTTGACTGTACAGATTGAGCAGACTATAATAGCGCAGGTTGACGAGGTTGTATGATCTCCCCGATTATAAAGAAGATCTCCCAACGTTGTATTCTCTAACATAGGACACAAATACACTTCTGGAATATATTTTGATTTTATATTTGTGTTCGCAAATGGAAATTTAATTCCATCATGTTGCACAACAATGATGAAGGAATTTCTCCAAGAGAATCAGAAGCACGTGACTTTATTAGGGCGCCAACTCTGATGTATTGCTATAATAGAGGCATCCAGGTCTCTGACGTATTGTGATAATTACGTATGCCATATTAAATACGATGCCTATCCTTGAGATCTATTGATTGGCTTGGTTAGTGGCGGACAGTGATACTGCTATAAATCATTCTATCATGCCATTCTAATGCGTTGGTACATGGACTGCATTTAAGCTAGGATAATGAGTAATACATGTCAGTTGAACTACATTATGTGGTGACATTTTTCTAATATCTGCTTTTCGGATGTATTAGCTGGCTAAGATGATGCACTCCATATTGGACACAGAACACCATAAAATACAATCAACACGTATGGTCATCCACACACGCACACACGCACACACGCACGCACGGACGCACACACGCGCATACACGCACACACGCACGCACGCACGGACGCACGCACGCACACGCACGCACGCACGCACGCACGCACGCACGCACGCACGCACGCACGCACGCACACACACACACACATACATACATACATATATCCATCGGCATGTGTGGACAGTTATCGATTGGCAGTTTGGTGTCTATTTATTTAGTAAACGTGATTTCTTTTCTAAGCATCATTCTGTCCATTAGATCCTGGCTAAGAATCACGATTAATCAAGCAGGAAATGATTATATTGCACCAGATGGAGCTCGAGTTACCGCATAATTTCCTCTAAAGATGTTGCTGGCAATTGCACCATTGTTCCACGTCCATAAAACTGAGAGAAATCTAGGATAGGGAAACCGACCAAGACTTTGGCCAATGGACGAACTCGATCCGTCACTCAAGTATATAACGTCATAATCAATTACGTCACATGTAGGCTGATATGACACTCAAAATGCGTAGTGAATGACGTCTCTAGCTCCGGTATGAACATTTACAATTCTTTGAAGCTTAAGACTTGTATGTCTTTGATGAATTTCCTATTTAATAAACATTCAGTTGAATATTTTGAAATTAATTTGGTCTGGTCCTCCTCCTAGCATATATATATATATGCTAGGAGGAGGACCAGACCAAATTAATTTCAAAATATTCAACTGAATGTTTATTAAATAGGAAATTCATCAAAGACATACAAGTCTTAAGCTTCAAAGAATTGTAAATGTTCATACCGGAGCTAGAGACGTCATTCACTACGCATTTTGAGTGTCATAACATCTTTAGAGGAAATTATGCGGTAACTCGAGCTCCATCTGGTGCAATATAATCATTTCCTGCTTGATTAATCGTGATTCTTAGCCAGGATCTAATGGACAGAATGATGCTTAGAAAAGAAATCACGTTTACTAAATAAATAGACACCAAACTGCCAATCGATAACTGTCCACACATGCCGATGGGGCGCTGGCAACATGCCACATTATATAGACGGTGAATTGTCATGTTTTAAGTGGCATCGGGCAAACGCTGCATATAATTGTGTTTATCTTGACTAGTCTCTCGTGGTCCAGACATAGACACGTTCGCATTGAATGGTGTTTGTAATCACAATGGTCAGTCTAGTACATAAATCATAACTGGTGACTACACAGAACCGGCAAGCAATGAAGGCAATGACCACTAAGGTGACCATTCAGGAATGGATACTCAAACTGACTTTTCAAATTAATAGTATTGACAAGCTTAACCCGAACATCGTATGACTTATGACTAAATTAGGTAAAGAAAAAGACAAATCTCGACAAAACCAGCTTCAGCAGCTGTTTTGAGGAATGCCCATTTGTAGACCAAGAGAAGAATATTTTTGAAATCTTATCCCTGAAATGAATGGCCCGTCATTTCAGTGAGAAATTTAAATAAATAGTCTTCTCTTGTCCTGCGAATGGACGTTCAATAGGCAGATATTTTGATATTTTTGATCAAATTTATTTATTAAAGGAATACGGTTCATCCTTCATCGTTTACACCCTAAAATCGATAGTAATAAAATCCTTGTCACTTGGTCACATTTTCTTGTGCACTCATTCACTCTTGCCATTCGACTGGGCTGATGATTGACGTTTGTGAATGCGAAAGGGGCATCAACTTGGCAGGCTATGATTTTTATCTTCGTTTTCAGCAGACAAAACTATGATTTTGTATTCTGGATGGCTTTTTGGATTGGTAGAGGCTTTCTTTGTTGATGATGACTGTTAAATAAGCATAAGCACAGGTGCTTTTATGTATATGATTCCATGTCAGATGCTATTCGGAAATAAAGTTTGAGATCACAAGATGGTGATTATTTAAGAAAATAATCTGTCAACCCATATACCCATACTGCCTGGTAAACCATCTGACGCATAAACATTGTCTTTGTATTTTGTGCTTCTAAAGCTTAAACCTACACATACTAAACAGTAAACACGCACGCCATTTCCCATTATGACTCAAAGACTCTGTCAAATGTCATTTTATAACAGTCATCAGAATAGTTGATAGATCGTTTTTCATGTCTCCTCCAATGTTTGAGCAAATAAATTACACACGAGTACAAATTGTCTTTATAAAATGTATTGAACTAAGTACACCGATGTGCTGTCTTGCCAGAAATTGCAATGATTTCCTGTCTGCTAAATTCCATAGTTACTGCTGTTGTTGCTGCTGCGTGTTACTAGAAGACAAATCATAATTCTGTCACCTCTAGGTTGCCATGACGATTACTTCATCAAGTGTTATGTCACGAATGTTCGCATAAACTGCCATATTTCCAGATACAGAACGCAATTCTAAACGTATTTCCATAATAAGGCCAGTGAGATCTCCTCCGTGGGTTTGTGTTATATAAAGCCTTCAAAAATCAATTTAAAACTATATTCATTTTATGTTGAATATTTTTAACCTAGGATGACTGGGGTCTATTGTTGCTATGGCCATCTACAGCTCCCAGTCAAATTGGTTTCAAAATATGGAACCGTTTATCTATATAGTTAGCTACTTTGAAGTTTAGTTTCTGGGAAATTAGCTTTCAAAGTTTCAAATGAATTTCAAAAGGCATAAAATGTTAGGAGAGCTTAGGTAGGAATGGACGGGTGATAGCTAGAAATCGATCACTTTATTCTGTGATACGCTATGTCTAATATCACAAACATGTTTTCACTAGAATCCGCCAAGAGAGTAGGTGTAAATGTGACCTAATGGATGAATCCACCTTTGGCTATGCCCCGCCCATCCCTAGCAAAGCTCCGCCCATGCTTTTCCCGTGCTGGGATCGATCGAATCCTTGAACTCCCTGAGACACAATTTCCAGAAAACAATACGCTGTTGCATATTTTGAAACTAAGTTTGCTAGGTGATTTTGCTGCCTGTGGTAGCAATCGTGTCCAGTCAAATTAGTTTCAAAACATTTCAAGAGAATAGTTATTAAATAGTAAAGACATTGACTGGCAGATTGGAGGCACTATTGTATTGGCACTGTCTTACATTAATTTTACAAATGGATGTAGAAGCAGACTATCTGTAACATGCTCTGTCTGGACCAGTAGAGGTGGCCCCTAAAGGCAGGTGGTCGCTTACTACAGCTCGCTGTTCACCACATGTAACTATTGGTAATAGATAATGGTGGTTCCATAAATCATGTGTTCTTAATCACGTCATAAAAAATATCCATTTTATTTCTGTCAATCTACCATTGAAATTGCTGACTAGATAACAGTAATTCCAGCGGTTAATTTTCAAAAAGAGTTCGTTTGGCCTGCAAATGGTCATTCACTAAGCATTGACTAATCTTGACCAGTAACTGGTTGAGAACTGCCATATTCCGGTCACTAAATGTGGTGTCCGTTATGGACAGGCCTAGCTGCATGTAGTTTTATTTTCTCGTCTATCTCACTTAAGTCACTTTGCCATGTCAAATTGAAATATAATATCAAATGTCTCTCACACCTACACCATAACTTGATTACATCCGAGTATATATGACGCCATGTTCAGCTCATCTCGCTTGCATAATATTCAATATATTTTAGCATATATAAGAAAATCGATTTTTAACCTCAATGTTACATAGCCGCTCTGTAATCATGAAGATAATTAATTTTCGACATCATCGAGTTTTTCTCCAATGTTCTACATGTTCTACCAGCTCTCGATCAATCAGTTCCTCCACTCAGAAATTCTACAAACTTGTCATTGTTATGGCTGTACAAATTGGCAGAAGAGAAGTGAGGGCATTTTGCCAAAACATATCAATTATTCTTAGATAAGATTTTCGCCTTGCACCGTTACACGACTGTTGTGAACAAAAATAACCAGCGGGAGCTAAGTAAGAACTCTCGCTGAGAAGAAGTAACCCTGGCCACGACAGAAGGACTGATTGGAGCTGCATAATACCTGCATCATAGCTGTTGTGATTGCCAAGGTTACATGCCAGTTTCCTCGACTCTACCGCTGCTCTTATTGTAGATATCATAAAATAATCATATGTACGAAGCTGACCAAAACTGACCTCTGCAGTAGTCTTGAAGAATGTCCATTTACATGCCAAGAGAAGACTATTTTAAAAATGTTACCACTTTGCATGATTGGCGCGGCCATTCCAGTGGTGAATTTTTGAAAACTTATCTTGCCATGTAAATGGACAGTCAATAAGGAAATATCTGGATTTTCTTGACAAAATTTGATCATTAAAGGCTTAAAATAATCTCTCTGTAGAAACCATTTTGGAACTAAAATATGTCTGTATAATTATTAGTGTCAGTATTGGGGAAATATGTTGCTATTATAGAATGCTACAGCTTACGGAAACGTAGTTTCTAAAACCCACATGTTACCCTATAAAGGAAAATGAAAATTGGAAATCTGATATGTACATCTGCTACCGTGTCTATAGCGGCTATTGGTGTTTCTAGAAAGCATTGTAAAATCAACAATCATTTGATGATTGTAAAATTTTCATTTTCAGAGCTCTCACCATTGTCTCACAATAATTCCAGTGAAGCACGCCAGGCACAAGGGGGCAGATATCCAGATAAGGCGTAAGAGATCAATACTGTTGTCCATTAGTGTGATGAATGAATGGATATTCAGACATCTCGATAGTGGTCATTAGTGGTCATCAATGACATGTTTTCGTTCACTGCAATACATTGGGTATAATACATGGCTTCGACGGACAAGCAATGGTAGCGCATTAAGCCTTTTCTTAGCCATCTAACGATCAAGCTCATCAAATGGCCTCAGAAGTAGTCTTGAGGAAGGACCATTTACTGGACGGAAGACGACTATTCTTTTTACAATCTGCCTTTGGAATATCCGTTTTGATAAACAAGCCAGTCATTCTAATTATAAATCGTTAAGCATCGTCTCGCATTGGACTGCAAATTGACATTCACTGATCATAAATTGCAATATTCTTTACCAATCTTGACCATTAACTGCTGGAAAACGATCAGAATCTGCCCCCAAATGAAGCGGACCTCATAGACATATATGCAGTTTCTATGTTTCTTGTCAGATTGAAACATAATATAAAATCCTTCTCACATGTGCAGATCAACTTGATCACATCCTAGTTGCCATGCCGACATGGTCAATCTCACCTTACTTGCAGAATATGCAATATGTTTTAGCACATATAAGAAAAAGATACATCAATTGTAACCCAGTTCTTCAGACAGGAATTCAGGTATCAAAGACCATAATTCGATCCAAACACGCATAAAGAGTGGGCGGAGATTAGCTGGAAATGGGCGTGACATAGCTAGAAATGAAATCCTCAATTCATATCCATTTGGAAGAACGTGATCTTTGTTCATTAGCTCTTACATTGTCATTCGTTCCATCCTCCAATGCTCTGTTCCATTAACTCTTACGTATCTCATAGCACAGCGTACAGAGTAGACGGCGATTTTTATCCATCCAATGTCAAATCACGTGATAGTTTTATACTCGGGGGCATGCGTCATTCGCAATGCATTATTACACCTCCGTTGCCGCCTAGCATAACGAGCGTAACCACGATAGTTATAATGCTATTTTATTACTGTTAAGATGCTGATAAATTCTAATGAAAGCTAGAAATCTTTAACCGGTCAATTAAAAATAATTTTAAATCTGAAATAATAAGATGTTGTGTTTGTCATTATATTTTCTCGCGATTGGCCGGATCTATATTGCGATGCAAAATTATTTAAAGTCAAATAGTAAGAAAATCACGAAATTTGACTGGGAAATTAGAAATAAAAGAGGTACAGCTCAGAAAAAACTTTAAATATTTCCAAAACACAGTAAAACGTACTGTTGAATATTTGGAAGAGAATTGGATTGGAAGATATAAGGCAGCAAACCCAATTATTTTCAAAATATTCAACAGAACATTTCGTACTAACATGTTTCTGTTTTTGCTGTGGAGACACATTATATTATTTCGAAGCTTTACTGTAGATTATGTGATAAATATAATATGAAACTAATGGACATTCCAGTTTTAGCCAAGCCCCGCCCATATGTAGATAAGCCCCGCCCATATGTACATAAGCCCCGCCCATATGTACATAAGCCCCGCCCATATGTAGATAACTCTAGCCGCACTTCACAGTGTTGGGATCGATCGATCCGTGAACTGCCCGACCATCAATTTCCAGAAAAATGTACAGGTAAGCATATGGCAGCAACAGCCAGCGCCCAGTCAAATTAGTTTCAACATATTCAACAGCATATTAAATAACTTATCTACGTCATTGAGTATGAGGTTATCCTATGCGCCACGTACTTGATTTATGGCGTCATATGATGGATGGAAAAACGGGAAAGGTCCTTTGTCATTTCGTATCATATTTATCACACTCTTATAATAAGATATCATATAGAAATGGCTAATACGCGTTCCATATGAGATCTCACTAATCTCGTGTGATACAGTTAATACAAGACGGCAACTTTTGTTAAATCCTCTATATATGATATTATAAATATCATATTCAATTTGATGAACCAGATGGAGGTATGCGACATCTCACTCAAGCTTATGCTGTCATAATCAATTACGTCACCAGATAACTGACGTCAGAATTATAATGACATAGATCCATCATGAAAATCAAAAAGTCAGTTATGAAGTCTAGGAATTGTCTTTGATGAATTTACAATTTCATAAACATTCTGTTGACTGGGAGCATAGGCAGCAATATCTCCGAGTCAAATTAGTTTCAAGTATATAAATCGTTTCCAACATGCGTAATTGTGAAGAGATTAGCTAGAAACGTGCAGGGCCTAGCTAGAAACGGACGGGGCCTCGCTAAAAACGGGCGGGGCCTAGATAGAAATTGGCGGGGCCTAGCTAGAAATGGGCGTGGCCTAGCTAGAAATGAGCAGGGCCTAACTAGAAATGGATCACCCAATTTGACAGGAATGTGTTGCTGCTACGTGTATGGGCACTTTAACATTAAAACGCTGTTATTTCAGAAATAAGTGCGTTTTTAACCATTTGAACGCGCATAGGCTACACACAAAAAATCCTTAAAATTTAATAATTGTATGTTAAATATTTTGAAACTATGGCAGCAATATCTTCCAGTCAAATTAGTTTAAAAAATCTAAAAGCGTACCTTTATTGTTACTCTAAAATTGGTATTCATTTAAATCAGGGTTGAAAGTCTTAAATGTTGGGAAGTGGGAACATTTCACACTACATTACATACTAATTGCTGACTGTTTTATATATTATATAATGCAACTATAAATAACATCCTCACTCAGCATCGTATGCCACGTAATTCACTTTCTTTCTGGGAGAGAATATAATTAGTCCAGTGACCTTTCTGCACTGTATGTTTGTACTTTCTAGATAATCAAAATTCTGTTTCCAGTGCCCCGAAAATCTTCAAAATCCAGCTGGTTCAGTCCACAGAAATCTAATAAACGTAGACTGTCTATGACCCTCTCAAATGCGGAATTTTAGTTCCGTATGTTATCATAGTCTCCAGCCTAATATGATTCTGTTACTAATTCCATTACGTAGTCCAATAAAGTGTCAGATTAATATATCCAATACAAGTATATTTCTGATAAAATTATATAGATTCGCTTCTGTTGAATTTCTCTTTCAATTACGAAAAGACAATTTACTCAATTTTGGAGGCTATATATGCTGCTGATCGTCTGCGTCAGCCAGTCCGAACATACAGATATGCATTTTACTGAATGCGCCTGTATGCGCATCTTCCTATTCTTATTAGATTTCTATGGTTGCGTTCATAGAGGTACTAAAGATATAGAGTGAGCATGCGCATACCTTCACTATGGGGCTAGTTGTACCGACCGCCGGTGACCTGAGTTCAGTAAATTGCCTGACCTGGTATTTTCCAATTTTGACGCATCGAAGCAAGCTGTCAGCATCAGCATTTCATTTCAGCAGTTCATTTCATCTCCGAAATTTGTTAACAACTATCAGTAGATCGTGACGTTTCTCACTGCTCTTCTCATTCTTCTGTCTACAGCCCTGTCCAGCCACCACGACTTATAATACTGTGCCAGCATACATAATGCTGTGTGTCTTATTTTTTCAGTAATTAGAAGGGAGATGGAACAAATATGGTTTCTAACTGTTTCTAACGTTGCCGCGTGCTCTCTACAGTAGCATAATGGCTCCTAATTGGCAAGCACAATTAGAAGCATACACTCATGACCTGATATTATTAATTGTTATCGTAAATAGAATTTGTTTGGATGTATTAATCTGACATTGCATTCGATTCAGAAATGGAATTTGCAACAAAAAACACGATTTACGTAGTAATATGATATTCTCATATAAATGAGATCGGCGGGAAAACAATGAACACTGACATGCTGATTTTGAGAGATTCATGAGAGAACTACGCTTTTCACATTTATGGTTCTACGCTTTTTACATCTGTGGTTCTACGCTTTTCACATCTGTCGTTCGGTCTATATGTCCTTCTAAACTGAATACTATGAAATCGTATTCCAATTTTAATGAGATTTAATAATAATAATAATAATAATAATAATAATAATAATAATAATAATAATGTACTAAAACGGATTTAATTATGTACAACTATTACTAAATATGTCATCTCTCCGTCATCGATTTCTATCCTACTTAGCATGACAGGAATGATGCAAAATACGCTCTACTACACAGACACCGCTACCACGCAGCTACCACACACCTACCACACAGGTATAGGATCTGAACCCAATAGCGAAAGCAATCATTCTACCAAGTATGGCCATTTGACACTTTCATGACGAAACCTGCCAAAGACGAGCATCTGTAGTGGTATCGGGAAACGGCCATTTGCAGGCCAAGAGGAGACGATTTTTAAAAACGTGTTACTGGAATGACAGGGTCTGTAACCAAGCCATTCATTCCAGTTATACGTTTTCAAAAATAATCTTCTCTTGACATGTAAATGGATATTTTTAAATAGCCAATTACAAACTTTCTTGACAAAATTTAGTCATCAAAGTGCTAAGATGACCCATGAACATATCATGTGTATATTGGATTCCAACAGATGAATCTAGTTTATCGATCATGACCTCATAATCAACAACGTCACATGTATGCTGACGTCATAACCAATTATGTCATGAATGACGCAATTTAGTCCGTCATAAACGCTTAATAATCAACAAGTTGTACGAATTGTATGTCTTTACGATTTAATAAACACTTTGTTTAATATTTTGAAACTAATTTGACTGCGCACTGATGCTACCTTAGGCAGCAACAGCAGCACACAATCAAATTAGTTTCAAAATATTCAATATATTACCTATATAATTTTCTGGACAATGAGATTCAGGAATGCAGGTAGCGATTGATCACAACACGGGCAAAGCGTGAGTGGAGCTTAGCTAGAGATGGGTGAGGCTTAGTTAAAACTGGAATCCTCCAATTTTTAAATGAAAATGTCTAGCCAGATAATGGTGGGATCCATTTCTATCTATGCCTCGCCGATCTCTAACTTAGCTCCGCTCATCCTGTACTTGTGTTGGAATCAACGACGACCAGTCAAATAAGATTCAAAATATTCAACTGTTTACCTGTATAGTTACGTTGAAATTGGAATTCTGGGAATTCAGTGTTTAACGTATATAAATAAATCCCAATACAATTGGGTGCTAAGCTGGAAAAATCGAAACATCGTGAACAATTGGTGACGATATGTTGATTAGATTCAAATTACCTTTAATGCCGGATGTTGCAGTTTAAGACATCAACGTCGCTCACTCAAATTAATTTCAAAATGTTTCATCGACCCTATTAACCTGAAAAATAAATTAAATTGGCAGCAATATCTTCCAGTCAAATTTGTTTTTAAAAATCCAACAGCTTACCTGTATAGGTACATTAAAATTGATATTCAGGTAAATCAGGGTTGAAATGTTAAATGATGGGAACTCTTCATAATACATTACACAATACAGGCTGACTGTTTTATGTATTATATTATGCAGCTATCAATAACATCCTCACACAGCATTGTATGGCACGTGACTCACTTTCTTTCTAAGAGAAAATATGATTAGTCCAGGAACTTTTCTGCACTGTATGTTCGTTCCTTCTAGATAATCACAATTTTGTTTCCAGTAACCCCAAAATCGTCAAAATCCAGTTGGTTACGTCCACAGAAATCTAATAAATCTAATAAGCGTAAACTGTCTATGACCCTCTCAAATGTGGAATTTCAGTTCCGTATTTTATCATAGTCTCCAAACTAATATGATTTTGTTTCTAATTCTATTACGCAGTCGAATAAAGTGTCAGATTAATATAGCCAATACAAGTATGTTTCTGATAAAATTGTATAGATTCGCTTCTGTTCAATTTTTCTTTCAATTACGAAAAGACAATTTACTCAATTATGGAGGCTATGTATGCTGCTGATCGTCTGTGTCAGCCAGTCCGAAAAAACAGATTTGCATTTTACTGAATGTGCCGGTATGCGCATCTGCCTATGCTTTTTAGATTTCTATGGTTGCGTCCATAGAGGTACTATAGACATAGAGTGATCATGCGCATACCTTCACTATGAGGCTATTTGTACCGACCGCCGGTGACGTGAGTTCAGTAAATCACCTGACCGTGTATTTTCTAATGTTGACACGTCGAGGCAATCTGTCAGTAACATCTGTTCAGCAGGTTTGTTCATTTCATCTCCGAAATTTGTCAGCAACTATCATTAGATCGCGATGTTTCTCACTGCTCTTCTCATTTTTCTGCCTACTGCCTTGTCCAGCCACCACGGCTTATAATACTGCGCCAGCATACATAATGCTGTGTGTCTTATTTTTTCAGTAATTAGAAGAGAGACGGAACAAATATAGTTTCTGACTGTTTCTAACGTTGCCGCGTGGTCTCTACAGTAGCAGAATGGCTCCTAATTGGCAAGCACAATTAGAAGCATACACTCATGACCTGAATTTGTTAATTGTTATCGCAAATACAATTTCGTTGGATGTATTAATCTGACATTGTATTCGACTCAGAAATGGAATTTGCAACAAAAAATACGATTTACTTAGTAATATGATATTCTCATATAAACGAGATCGGCGAGAAAACACTGAGCACTGAAACGCTGCTTTTGAGAGAGGCATGAGCGAACTACGCTTTTCACATCTATGATTCCTTCTAAGTTGAATACTATGAAATCGTATTCCAATTTTAATGACATTTAATAATAATAATAATAATAATAATAATAATAATAATAATAATAATAATAATAATAATAATAATAATAATAGTAATAGTAATATGCCTACATAAAATTAAGAAATTAAAAATGGTACTATTAGTTACATGTCTTTGTACAATGGTAAATAAATATTCCTTTTTTAAAATCGAATTTACATTTAAAGGGGCTTAATTACCGCGCTGAAAGTCAGATATTTGGATGATAAAATGTACTAAAACGGATTTTATTATGTACAACTATTACTAAATATGTCATCTCTCCGTCATCGATTTCTATCCTAATTAGCATGACAGGAAGGATGCAACATACGCTCTACCACACAGCCAGAGCTACCACTCAGCTACCACATAGCTACCGCACAGCTATATGATCTGAACGCGAATAACGAAAGTAATCATTCTACCAAGTGTGGGCATTTGACACTTTAGCGGCGAAACCTGCCAAAGCCGGTCACTTGTAGTGGTATCAGGAAATCTCCATTTGTATGCCAAGAGGAGACGATTTAAAAAAACACCCGTATTACTGGAATGACTGGCTTGGTAACCGAGCCATTCATTCCATTTATACATTTTCAAAAATAATCATCTCTCGGTCTGTAAATGGATACTCAATAAGCAAATAAACATTTTTTGGACCAAATTTAGCGATCAAAGTGTTAAGATGACCCATGAGCATATCATGTGTATATTGGATTCCAACAGATGAATCCAGTTGATCGATCATGACCTTATAATCAAAACACCACTTGTTTGCTTACGTCATAACCATTTATGTATGTCATGAATAGCGCAATTTAGTCCCTCATAAACGCTTAATCGTCTGCAAGTTGTACGAATTGTATGTCTTTACAATTTAATAAACATTTTCTTGAACATTTTGAAACTAACATGTTGCTACCATAGGTAGCAACAGCAGCAAACCGTCAAATTAGTTTCAAAATAGTCTACATCTTACCAGTATAGGTTTCTGGAAATTGAGCTGCAGAAAATGGTGGTACCGATTGATCACAACAAAGCCTGGGCGGAGCTTAGCTAGAGATAGCCGGGTGTAGTCAAAACTTGATTCCTTCATTTTCTAGATGACAAATTCTAGCGACATAATGGCTAGATCCATATCTATCCATGCTCGGCCCATCTCTAACTAAGCTACACCCACCTTTTACTTGTGTTGGCCCGCAGTCAAATAAGTTTCAAAATATTCAATTGTTTACCTGGGAATTCTGGGATTCAGTGCTCAACGTATATAAACCAACCCCAACACACGTACACAGTGGGTGGCGCTTAGCTAGAAATTGGCGGGGCATAGCTAGAAATTGATCACTCTATTAACTTGCCATAAGGCGAGAGCGATGTTTAGATATATCGATTGGCCAATATTGAGATTTGATTTAATATCACGTTATGTAACGATGCTAGGCTAGGCAGGAAAAATCGAAACGTCGCGAACAATTTGTGACGATATTTTGATTAGATTCAAATTACTTTTACTGTACGATTTGGCAGCTTGAGACAGCAACGTCGCTCTGTCAAATTAATTTCAACGTATATATTAGGCTGACACCGTGTTTAATTGATACTAATCCGGCCAAGATGGCTTCTGCAGTTGTCGTGAATCATGTCCATTTGCAGACCAAGAAAATACCATTTCCTTTACAGATTTACCACCGGATTGACTGTCACTCACGCCACCCTGTCCGCCGTGCCTTATTCAAACATCGTGATGTGCAATATCGCAATGTTACCTAGGAAATATCGTGCACCCATACTTACCATATGACATGAATCTTAGCTCGTGTTCACACTAAATAGTTAATCTGGAGAAACGTCAGCCTGAAGCATGGCGCTACTCCAGATTAGCTCTCCTGTGTGAACACTGCCTTAAGACCTTTCTCATTGCTTAATTCTGTTTGACTATTTCGTGGCTATATTGGGTAATATCTCTCAGATCTATCAGCTTGCAGTCCCATCGTTCGAAGATAATCCTGGACATGGCACCGGAGCTACCTGTAGGAGAGTGACAGAAAAATGATGATGACGGTAGCGTTACCTCGCAGAGAATGGGAGAATATGATGATTGTAAAAATACATACGTTTACATATGGAAGCAATAACGATATATCGGAAGATAAACCACCGATCCAGAACGATTAAGTTGCCAATATAACTGGCCAATTTAGCCTGGAACAAAGGATCGTCCGATGTGAATGCTACGCGATATACCTTCTATTTGCCGATATAGTGTCTGTATGAAAACGCGGCCTTAGGGTTAATAAACCATGGCTCATGGCATCCCTGATACCACATGTTAGTGGTTCGCTACTGGGCCACTACCGGCCATATTGGCCAGATATTGATACAGTATCGGCCCAGTAACCTGTATTATCAGCAATAGATTGTCTGTTAAGCTATTGAATAATTTTAAAACAATGTGATGAATACAGCTTGCTGCCAAAGGCATCAACCACGCTAAATTGTTTTCAAAATATGCAGTGAGAGTTTTAAATATGGCTTATGTCCGTCTAAATTCATCTATGACGTGTATTAAAATGTACACTGGGATAATTATAGATGATACTATTATTACTAGATGCAAGTAAACCTGAATTTTAAAACAATTTTCTAAGCATCACTTTTTACACAACCAATGTAACGAATATCATTATACTGTACACAACAACGATCTGTTTTCATTTAAATATCAGAATTAACATATATAAGCACACACGTGTACGATACAATCCAAGAACAGCTTGAACGTTGATTCCGTCAATATAAATATCAATTTAATAAAAACATCTATGAATTATAAATTTCTATTTTAAAGAGATCGTAAACATCAATATGTCCATTGTAATCGGACAATTTCTGCCTCCAGCGCCACCGCTATCGTCACTGCTACAGCAGCTATAGTCGATAAGCTGGGTTACATCGCAGTGACCTTAGAAGTGTGATGTCACAATGTTGCCATTTTAAACCATATATTAGAATGAAAACCAGCCACTGCCTAACTATAGAAACAATGTGACACGTTTATTTTCCAACTCAGTCGGTCGTAATCCTGGTAATATTGCCAGCCAAAAGAATCTCAAGCTGGGAGAATATAGAGCGAAGTACCGCTATCCTTAGCAACACATTTATTCTGCAATGACAATCTTCGATTCAAAGGAAAACTATGCGCACTATGTGGGTATGCGCACTATGTGGGCAGGATCGCTCAAATGATAAGTACCCTCACTTCGGAATGTGTACATTGTTTGTGAATGTTGTCATGTCACATAATTAATTGATGGATCTAGTTTCTCAGTCACTTATATGATCTCATAATCAACTACGTCACATGTAGGTTTACGTAATAACCAATTAGGGCTCGCGTATTGAATGACTCGATTTAGTCCGTCTTAAATGTAAAATAGTCCGCCCGATTGTACGAATTATATGTCTTTATTATTTAATAAACATGCAGTTGAATATTTTTAAACTAATTTGACCATAGGCAGTAACGGCACCCAGTTAAATCAGTTTCAAAATATTCAACAGATTACCTGTATAGCTTTCTGGAAGTTGTGATTCAGAGAGAGCAGGGATCAATAATTGATCCCAACACGGATAAAACATGGGTAGAGCTTAGCTATAGATAAGCAGGGTATAGCTAAGAATGGATTCCTCCATCATGTGGTTCAGCATGCACATCTCAAACAGAATGGTAACTGTGGAACTTACTTAGAATCCCGACCAACACGCCTGTGAATATATGATCTGATAATGAAGACAGTGTTAGATCTCAAATAGATCTCAGAAGTATTGATCACCATATCATATGGCAGAATAGCATTGAAAATATGAGATGTAAGCGAAATGTTGAGAAAATCCATGTAGCCGTGTTATTGGTATTCCCTACTCCATCAGCTACAACATTGTATGCGGTGTTATTGTTGCTACGGGCAGCATCATTGTTAGGTATAATGATGTGATCAGGACATTCCTTTTTAGCGATTGTAACATATTGTTCCCCGCCTATCTGTGCATAATTATACATATCAGGTGATTCACATACTCCTACTAGCTCCAAAGATTTGATCTGAGATAGTCCGAAGATGTGACAATCGCAGACGATTGGGTTGTCAGTGACATCGATAAAACTGAACTTGCGTGCGTCTGTGACGAAGTCCAAGTCGTGTAACAAGTTTCCCTGCAAATCCAGTCTTATTGGCGTGGTAAAGTGTACGAATGCGTCAAACACGATATTCTCAATTCGGTTGTCTTGTAGAACATAGTTGGTCACGGAAAGTCCCTTAAAGAAGTCTTTACCTATGCGCTTTATATTATTGTAAGATGCTACTAAGGTAGACAGCTTCTGTAGCTTTTTAAGCTGTTTCAAGGGAAGTTGTGTTAGAGTCGCCTCTCCTTGAAGATCCCGGACATACAGCTCCTGAAGACTGTCAGTAACACCTTCGAACATCTTATCCGTGAACTGAATAGGATTGGAATCCAGTTTTAGCACCTGTAGTGACGTCAGGTTTTTCAAAGCATCAGCAGGAATTCTGGGAATATTATTGTTCTGTAGTTCGAGTGTTTTTAATTTTCTTAGTTTTCCAAGTGGGTTCACAGGCCATTTTGACAGACTACACCCATCTAGGTACAGATGTTCCAGTGTCCGCGTGACATTGGGAAATGCGATGTTTTTCAAGCTATCCGCTCTATTAAATGCGTTTCCACCTAAATTCAAAAGCTCTAATTTTCTGAATTTTTTAAATGGTGAAGGTGGAATAAAGTTGATTAAATTATTTTTCAAATGAAGTCGCTTTAGATTCTTGTTTTTCCGAATTCCGCTGGAAGGGAATCTGTTTATTTTATTATCGCTGAGATCCAACTCTTCGAGTTTTGTCAAACCTCTAAGAGCAGTACCGAGCTTTTCTATTTCATTCATATTAAGCCGCAACACTTTTAAATTTTCAATCCCCCTAAACATTCCATATCTTATTATCTTGATGTTACAACTACTAACAATTAATGTTTCAAGAGCAGGAATTCCCTCAAACCCTCCATCACCGATAATCAGCCTACCATTTGATGTCATGTCGAGATACTTCAGCTTGCGTAGACTTGAAAAAGCCTTGATGGGCAATGATGGAATGAGGTTATACCCGAGGATGAGGGTTTGTAGGGAACCCTCAATTCCGCTAAATGCGGTATTATTAATCACTGATATTTTATTCCCACTGAAGTCGATTTCTTTCACATTCAGTCCTTTAAAACTATTATTGTTAATAGTTGTTATTACATTATCGTTAAGCAAGATCTGATCAATTTTAGCAGAAGTCTTCTGAAAGGTTGGTATTGCACTTAGTTCTCGTCGTTCACAATCGACAATAATTCCTGAAGGTTTATCTGTTTTGGGGTCGCGCAATTCGAAGCTCGCACACGGTGAACCTACAGGGCGTATCCACGTGCCAGCCGTGATGCGGTGAAAGACGATCAGTCCAAGAAATGATATTGATACGAGGATCCACCTCGGTGACCTTGATGCCAATGCCATTGCAGAACCTGTAAACACATTAAGGAACACCCATGAGTACATTAGCAGAACTTACACCAACACATCTTTTCGCA
>CM067365.1:55737413-55799913 GCA_034401795.1 Chaetoderma sp. LZ-2023a
CAGCCACATCTCTCTCCCTCCCTCCCTCCCTCCCTCCCCTCCTCGCTCTCTCTCTCCCTCTCTCTCCCCCGCTCTCTCTCTCTCTTCTCTCTCTGCCCTCGCTCTCCCTCCCTCCCTCCCTCCCTCTCTCTCTCCCTCCCACGGTCAGACATTCTTATAACAGCACATGTGTCAGGATCATTAAAGACAGTTGCTCGCTTAATACAACTCATTTGTCATGACATATAGCATTTGTTTCAAAGGTATAGTGATTCTCTAAAACGGCCGATTATATGACCACCAGTATTACCGCACCGCCATCATTGTAACACAAATACAGCTGTCTGCTCTGGACATGGATGACTGATTGTCCAGTTTAGTTTTCTATAACTTTACTAATATATCTGCGACGCAACCGCTGCTGCAAATAGACGTCCTGGCTTATTTTCTTTATTCAATATGAAACAAAAGCCGCACTCATATTTTATGCTATTTTGGGGTTTTTTTTCACTGGTGCATGTGCATGCACAGTCAAAATATTAACAGAAAATTCATTTGCCCACGGTATTATAATAAAGGTTTATTGCGTATTTTAGAAACAAGTCATGCAACATATTTAGTAAATTTCTGAAGAGCGGATAATTTTAATCAGAAAGGCAGGCGAATGTCCAACACAAAATGTTGTAGTTAAATTGTCATGCCTCACTGTTTATTGATTAGAAATTCTGAGGCTTCATAATATTTCATTCACTTCATCATTTTTACTTTTATTGAATGAGTGTGTAATCGGATAATATTTCCTCATGAAAGTAGAATAGACGGACCGATCTGTCAATCAAGTACATGCCGTCATCATCAATTATATCGCGTGTCGACAGACGTCACAATCCTAATGACGTACTATATCCGTCATGAAGCTCAAAAACTCCGTCAAGTGTATGAATTGCTTATCTTTAAACAATTTACAATTTAACAAACAATCTGTTGCATATTTTGAAACACATTTTACTTGGTCATAGGAATCAGCAGATCCAAATCAAATTACTTTCAAAATATTCAACAGCTTACCTGTATATTTACCTTGAAAGTGGGATTCTGGGAAATTATTTAAATTAATTCCAAAATGAGTATAAGTGGGCTGGGCATAGCTAAAAATGGGCGGGGCATAGCTAGAAGTGGGCGGGGCATAGCTAGAAGTGGGCGGGGCATAGCTAGAAATGGGCGGGGCATAGCTAAAAATGGTCGGGGCTTAGCTAGAAATGGGCGGTCTTAGCTAGAAATGGCTCCCTCTATTTAATTATCTATCTAATTAATTATAATGGTTTATGTAGAATCATGAATGGTAATATCTCATGGTATCTGATGCGTTGTTAATTGTTCAAAGATAGTCGTTTCCCATATCCGCGTATGGTATAAACTGTTATAACATGTCTTAATTACAATTTGTTGTCGGGATTCGTCAAAAACCCATTTGCACATACCTTAGCACTAGCAATGATGTTGTTCGTGCTGCCAACATTTGTGTGGCGCTGCAAATGTGTGTTTTATTATCAAAGTCCCTCATGTGCTATCTCACTTTAATGTCCGCATATCCCACTAGTTTGGTAGATCACGCTCTCATGGGGATGCTTTCGATTAGAAAATACGTTTAGTGAGATAACCTGGTCCCGGTGCTGCACTTGGAGTTGAACATCAACCAGCGTAAATTGTATTTAGTTATTTAATCATTACATTCATGCAATTTATGCTGGGTCTATTGACGATAATATCTTGCCATTGGAAAGTCGGCTGGTGGACAATTTGTACTTTTTGCTTTCCATAAATGAAATCATCGCTCACATTAAACAATAGAATATAGGACTGTATAATCACGCTGGTGTTAAAAGTCTAAGTCCTGACAGCTATCCTGAACAACCATTGCATTTTTCGGAAATAATCTGATTTACTTTTGTTACTGCTATGCGTAATATCGTGAGTTCATCGTCCCCTGAACGCATTGCCTTGCGTCTCACGTTGTCATTCATCCCTCTCTGTTATTCATCTTGGTGCTGCTACTCGTGAATAGATTGAAGGGGTGTTGGGTCCTAATCTTACACTAATGACGACAGTCCGGATCTGATGCCGTCTTAACAAATGCGCGCCTGTGATCCAATGTTCGGGGCCAATTCAGAAGATGAAGATTCGGGAAAGAGATATCACTATATTTACACTGATTTTAGAAATTTTTCAAAGATGACATACTTTTAAATATTTTATTAATTAACTCTCCAACTTTGAACAACGAGATAACATAATAAATTTGCAAGCGGTTTCAAATACGACTTTCAAAATCACAGTCGTGTACTATATATATTAATAAATGCTAGCTAATGCTAGGTCAATCTACGACTAAGAGTAGCTAATGAGCTTATACATGATAACCTGATCTTAGGCCTTCTGAGCTGGACAACAAGTTATATACAACCATGCAGGTGACTTTATCTATCAAACAACACAGCGAATTCATGACTCCATTTCATCAGTCAATCATATGACGTCATAATCAACCATGTGACGTGTAGGATTACGTCATAATCATTACGTCATGAATGATTAGATTGAGTCCGTCTGAAACGCTTAATAGTTCGACACGTTGTACCAATTGCATGTCTTTACTATTTGATAAACTTTCTGCCGAATATTTTAAAATTAATTTGACTGGGCGCTGTTGCTGCCATAAGTTTACAAATAATCAACAGCTTATGATCATGTCGATAGTCACTTACAGGACTGGCGGTATGATCAGCGAACGAAAAGAAGATCAACAGCTTACATATATAGTTTTCCTGAAATTGATAGTCAGGGGTTCAGAGATCGATCGATCCCAACACGAGCGATGTGTGTGTTTGTGTGTGTGTGTGTGTGCGTGTGCGTGTGCGTGTGCGTGTGCGTGTGCGTGTGCGTGTGCGTGTGCGTGTGCGTGTGCGTGTGCGTGTGCGCGCGCGCGCGTGTGTGTGTGTGTGTGGAGCCTAGCAAGAGGTGCATAGCTATAACTGGAAAGGTCCATTCTACGATGCCACATCATGACCAATCATAAACGATATTACAAAACTTCTTGATCAATCAGACTTATTCTTATAAAGAGACTAGAAATATTCGGAGGTGGCATACTTGGAAATCCAATTGACGTAGAGTGATGCTCCTAATATTGTATAACATTTGGTACTTGATTAATCTGGTTCAATCTAGGTCATGCCTGATGTAATCTTGACATTTTTCTGTCAACAAATCCATTATGACAAGGTCATCAATCTGCAATACAGTGTATATTTTCTTTACCCACGATGGTTTCACCTCTGAGTCTACGTGGTTCATTTAGAATGGAAGATATCCATAGCAGATCTCGGCAAACAACGGTATCCATGAATCATTCATGCATCCCGGCTTGATCTTTGATACATGATTTCCCATGCGGGATTTTTGGAAACCCCCAGATACTATATAGAATATGAGAGACATGGTGCCGTGGTGAGATTGATGGCATGGAGAATTGGCCGATTAACCATTAACCAATATATCACAATAGTCTCTTACAATAATATCTAAAAGATAATGCGTCCTAGATGCCGACAATTCCACGTGTGCTGCCATCTAACACAATGATGTATTGTTACCACGAAATCTTGCCGAACATGCACTTCCTATCTCACAGGGGTAAAATAGCACGGCAGGCATAAAAATTCTACATTGGTTACTAAATCGCCATGTAAGGGAACATGGTAATACAACCGTGTACGGGCGTGAGTGCGTGCGTGAGGAGTACACGTGTGCGTGCGTGTGCGTGATTAATAGTCCGCCAGTTGTACGAATTCTATGTCCTTACTATTTAATAAACAGTCTAAAATATATATGAATATTTTAATTAATGTTAAGCTAATTTGCCTGGGCGTAGACAGCGCCCAGTCAAATTAGTTTCAAAATACTTAACAGCTTAACTGTATAGTTTTCTGGAAATTTGGTATTCAGTAGCTCAGGATTAGATCGATCCCAAGATGGGCAAAGCGTGGGCGGAGCTTAGATAAAGATGGGTGGTGCGTAGTTAAAAGTGGATTCATCCATTCAGAGCCAGTATATCGCGATAACTCCAGGGTATTTAAACATTTCTTCTGCTGGCTAACAATATTCTGAATGATTAGATTTTCATTTGATATAAATACGGTAACATAAAGACAAAAAACATTAAGAATTTCTCCTTTCCCGATTCTCTATCTCTACCATGATGACGAAAACACGATTCCAGTTTGAAAGCGTTGTTACTATGGTTTATCTCCGCGTGGATTAGGAACTCAATAACGCTGAATGCAGATGGAGTACCGCTTTAAAGGGGAACACAAGAAGGGTCGCCATTGTTTCATAAAACACGCAGTTCTATCGTAGAGCCCATATTTAAGCTACTGTGTAAAACTTTCCTACGACATTTATATATAAATTCGATTAAAACGGTGTTAAAAAACGCTATGTTGCTATAATTTTCTGCGAGTTAATTAAACCTATGACGTCATAGGTTGAATCCCATCAGACAACAACCATAATAACGGCACTCTGAAGACAGAAGTGCACGCATTTGGATGGTCATATCTCTATCAGTGATACTGCTATCGACATCATTCATTTATGTACAGATTGAAGAGATTAAGACGTTTATCACACTATCGCAAATTTATGGAATACATTTGTTATTTTCATACATTAGTTGCCGAACCTTTCTATGAAGATGCCTGCCAATTACATGAATATTACAATATCTCAGGAAGTTTTGAGGCTAGTATGAGAACATAAGTACCTAAAATGGACTGGATGTATGTAAGAACTATTTAAACTCTCATATTAATAGATGAAACGTTAATAACATTAACTGCCGTAGCGCCAGTGAGAGCGTTGATTCAAAAGGGGAAATTATATTGATATGCATATGCTATCGCGCTGTTCATTATCTCAAGATAAAAGCTTGATGTCAAAATCGGCACCATCAGAAAAATCAGACAAAGGGCTGTTATTATATGTTCTTCAACATTTCCGCAAATATAGTTTATATATTCCTAATATTCCTACACCGCTGAAGAGAGGCCCCTTATAAAACACAATTCGCAATTTTATTGCGATAGCGTTGGATGACAGCGAGAAAAACGTTCAACTTATGACGTCATATGCCTCACCAGGGAAAAGAAACTTAACAAATGTATCACATATTTAAATAACGAAGATATATATTGCTAATTTGAGCACAAAGCTTACAATTATATTTTTGAAAACGTTACGGTGTGTAGATTCATTTTATACAAAGTAGCATAGAGGGCCTGGTGTTACCCTTTAAAGGCATACAATTCGTACAACAACGCTGAGCCCGTCATCAATTATGCGTTTGTGACGAACTTATCCGCGCCATTCATGACGTCATTGGTTTTGACGTCATCCTACAGATCACACATTTGATTATGACGTCATTTGATGGATGACTAACCTGGAAATGTACATTATAGAAGGCTATATACAGGTTTATGTTTGACTATATTCACTGCTCAGATGTCGATTGGTGATGATTTGTTAACTGTGTGTAAAATCTTGACTTTAAACTTTTCTTTGGTTTTCTATCATAAGCTAGAGCTGCGTATGCATATATGTGATTCAACATTGGCAATCATTCTTGTCTCAGAGTCTGTTTCATTATGAACATCCACCGTGTCTTATCTGAATCTGTATGGTGACAAAATCCTTGTGCGCTAAATCTTGCTTTCAGGAGTTTATTTCTCGCAGAATAATAGGTAAATGGCATCGTTTGCACTTGTAGCTATTTAATCGACAAAGCCATACAATTCTTTGTGGATTTATTGAGGCTAATGACTGCTGGACAATTCTCACTTTCTCCAGGAAAGGTTGTAGACGATCTATGATATCATAACTTATAAATAGTTGACAGCATGTTTCTATCAATAATCACAGAGGCCTGCTTAACATCGATGGACACTATAGGCCTATCTCTGCTCCTAAGAGTTCAATTTCATAAAGGTTAGACTGGTCAACCATTGCCCCCACATCGGGCAATCATAGCTATAGGCATCTGCCAATCAAGCAATGTACACAATGCACATCGGAACCCCAGTCTCTTAAGAGTGAATATATATCCACCCATTTCCTTTGCACGATTAATGAGTTTCAACTTTCAGTGTAGCTTTAAATGGTTGTTGCCACATATTACAGACTGGTACATAGCTCTCATGGGATCTGTTTTCTATTAACTCAGTACATTGTATAGTATATATATGCGACATTGGCGGTTTGGGAGGAGATCTCAGTCATTGCATTTTGTATTTAACTGTCTGCCTGCTGAAAGGAACCCCTTGGTTTAAACACAATTTAGTTAGCTCAAGTGGGAGCACAATAAGACATACGTCTTATGACCACATCTCCTACATAATACAATTGTTGTACATGGAGTATAATAACAAGTGGCGGATGAGCATATAGCATTAACATTATTAAATAATAAGATAAGAATAATAAACGTGAAGAGAGTGAGTGAGTGCGTGCGTGAGCGAGCGAGCGAGCGAGAGAGAGAGAGAGAGAGAGAGAGAGAGACAGAGAGAGACAGAGAGAGAGAGAGAGAGAGAGAGAGAGAGAGAGGGAGAGAGAGAGAGAGGGTGGTGGTGGCGAGACAAGGTAAGAAGAGTATGTGTGGAAGGAACTCAGTGTGCTGTGTACTCATATGCTTGCACAGTTTCAGTACAATACAGAGTATAAATAAGTTTGAATGTCTCGATAACAGAAACGCTGAGAAAGTTGTGTTGAATATTTGATCGCAATTGGGTGGGACGATATTACTGCCATAGGCAGCAAAATCCTCCAATCCAATTGCCTCCAAGACATTAGAAGGTACTTTTTATCTTGCCCTGGAGACACGTCAAGTCTTTCACTAGCTGCGCTGTACTGAATATATCCACATATGTACATTGTTGGTTCAATCGTTTATATTTGTTTTATTTAAATAGTCAGTTCTATAAATACGTGTTCTAATATACTTTGTTTAGTAGTTGGGTAAGTAAGCGGGATCTTGTTAAAAACGGGCAGTATCGACAATATATTGGCAAATAATTTCTGATGTCTTGAGATTCCTTTTTATATTTACATTAGTGTCGCCATACAAGATGTGCCTTAACGTGAGTGTATGGGGAATATCATTAGTTACAAGTGCGTTATGAAAATCACGTCTTTGCTCCCTATACAGGGGATAGTAGAAGACATAATGTTCAACGGGTTCATCAGGATATCCACAAGAACAACTTGTCGAGTCCGTCAGATGATTGTCAAACAGATGCCTATTTAGACTACTGCAACCATTATAAAGCCTGCATAAATTAGTATTAGCTTCTCTAGACCCAACATAGTACCAGGGTGGGGGTTGTCTTATGCTATGCATTATTTGAAGTTTTCTTTTAAATTCTTAAGACATTGAGATAGGCGCAAGGAGGGTGTTCCAGGCACGGATTGTTGCTGGGAAAATAGATCCATTGTAGATCTCAGTACGGCATCGGTAGGGAGTAATATGATCTGAGTGCCGGATATTATATGGGTTCCGGGCTTGGGATATTAAAGGAATGCGATCAGTAAGCGTTTCACACGTCATTCCGTCAACAACTTTGTAAAGCATAACTAATCTGTGTGTTTCCCGTCTATGAGTGAGTGTTTCTATTCCAGTTTCCATGTATAGATCGTCCGTGTGCACTACGTGTTAGAGCGCTTATTGTTCTAAGTGCTTCTTCTTTAACATTCTCTAGTCTCGTGGTAAGGTATTGTGGCAGATTGTCCCAAACAACGTCAGCGTATTCCATACTTGGCCTGATGAAGCTTTTATACATTATTTCAAGGCATTTCTGGTCTAGTACATATTTAAGACCCTTAAGTAGTGAACATTTGTGCTGGGCCTTGGATATTATTGTTTCCACGTGGTTGAGCCATTGACCTTTACTGTTAAATGTAATTCCAAGGTGTGTATGATAATTTGATGGAAGTATTTCTGAATTCTTGAGCTTTAATGGAAATACTGTAGGATTATAACGAGGTGAGACCAGTAAGGATGTGGTTTTAAGGCATCAAATTCAACCAATCAGGTGTATGCCCATTGGGTTATAATCTGTACGTCATGGTCTATTGAAGCACTTTGCATCTGTAGGTTGTCAGCTATTATGCATAGGGACGTATCATCAGCAAACAGCTTAGTATTGTTTAGGATAGTACTGGGCAAGTCGTTTATAAAGACCAAAAACAGTAGGGGATCAAAACTGAGCCTTGCGGCACACCAAAATTCAATGAAAGGAACATAGACTCACTAGCATTAATGACTACTCGCTGATGACGATTCTCGAGATAGCTTGCAAACCATGCAAGTAGTGTTCCTGTGACGCCAAATTGTTCCAATTTCTGCAGCAGTCCATGGTGCCAGACTAAGTCAAATGCTTTGGATATATCAAAAAATAAAAACAGTATTTCTTTTTGATTGTCATGTGAATCGACAATATCGGTATAAATATCTAATAACTGGTTAACAGTCGAATGTTTAGGAAGAAAGCCAGACTGGTGAGGTGTTATACCATTTCTAATAAAATTGTAAACGTATTTAAAAACCGTCCTTTCCATGACCTTACTTAAACAACTCAGTATTGATATCGGTCGATAATTTGAACACAAGTTCTTGTCGCTCTTTTTAAAGATTGGCGTTACCTTAGCCACATTCCAAAAAGTTACAAAATGAGAATTTCTAAGAGAAAGGTTAAAAAATTGCGCCAAAATTGGGGCCAGAACTTATTTAGCCTCTACGAGTAATTTTGGACTTATCTGGTCAGGACCATTTGCCTTCGACGTGTCCAGGTTGGATAGTACATCTAGAATATCAGTTGTTGCTAGAGTTATAGTGTTTAGGGACGTTTCTGTATATGCTTGCAAAGCGGGTAACTGGGCTTGGGAGTCGTCTATTATAGCAATACTGGCAAAATAATTGTTAGGAAGATTAGCCTTCTCAGGAAGATCATAGGCGAACGAGCAATCTTGACGCTTGAAGGGAGGCATTTTATTGAAGTTTGAATTAGTGTCAGATAGGAATCTGCAAATGCAGATTTGCTCAATTTCCACCATTCTTAGGAACCTGTACGGCCATTTTTTATTTTCTCAGCCGTCTTGTCTCTAAGTTCCTGTTTGGCCGTCCTCGCTAGAGTGTTTACAAGATTCCCATGCTTCTTGAATTCTATTATGTCGTGTTCTTGGTTTGTTTTTCTTGACTTCTTAAACAGCTTTTCCCTGATCCTCATTTCGTGCTTAATCTTATTTGACATCCACGGTTTTTCGTTTGGGTTTATGGTTACAGTTGTGTTGGGTATACATACATTGGCTGCATGATTAATATTTGTGGTAATAGTATGTCACCATATGTCAACATCGGTTTCATTGAGTAGAATATTCCAGGACGCGTTGGCCAAGATATCCCTAATTTTATACCAGTCCGCTTTTCCATAGTCCCAAATCTGCCGCTTGTATGATTTACGTTTGGGTATTGCAGATGTTAGGACTAGATAAACTGGGGTGTGATCGCTACAGAAAGGTGACATGACAGCGCTATCTTTTATAATTCTTCTGTTATTAATTATTATTGGATCTAGCAAGGTATTTGATACAGGCCTAGTTACTTCATTTATTAGCTGATGGAACCCAAATATTGTGATTATGTCACGTAGGTGGTGTTTGGTCGGGGAAAAAAGATCTTCGTTTAGGTCCCCAAGTAGGATTAAAGTTTTGTTCGGGTTAAGATCCTGTACATGGTCTATATTTTCTGATATGACTTGCCATTTGTCAATATGTGTAGTAGGTGGCCGATAAATAACACATATGAGGACTTCTGGACGATCGTGGACCTCTAACCATATCATTTCGACATCAGCGCACTCATACTCAGTACGACGGGTAGCGGCTGTGTTGTTAGCTATATAAATACATACACCGCCCCACGCTTGTTGACGATCTCTGCGATAAGGTTCCTGGAAGCCTGGAAGCGTAACAATTTTATTGTTAATAGTTGGTGTGAGATGGTTCTCAGTAATAGCAATGATACTAAAATTGGAAAGGTTAGCCTCAACAAGATGGATTTTGTTTTTTAGGCCACAAACATTTAAGTGTACAATAGAAAGATCATCGGTGTTGGTTGCAGGACCTGGATTTAATTCTACATCTCCAGCTAAAAGAAGGAATATGGAAAATGTTAGTAAGATGGACACAATATTCTGCCAATAAATAGGAATTGACATTAGTTTGATAGCATAATACGCGCCACGGAAACAATGTAACGTATTATGGATATGGGCTTTGAAGCCACCTTGACCGATGATCTTGAAAAAACAAAGATCAAACATCCCAATTGCCGCACGATGACTAGCTAAATCATTACCCATGGTCGATAAGGTAGGACAAAGAAGATGAAATATATATGCGGCATATTGGGACAAATACGAATAGATGAACAGCACAAGGAGTTCCGGTAGTATCAGTATGATGGTGGTAGAGATTAGGAAAGTAGGAGAAATTAGGAGAGTAGGCGCAATAAGGATAGTTTATAGGAAAGATTGAATACAGAAACAAGAAATATGATTGAAACATTAACAGTTTCAGTAACACAAGAATAGCATTTGGGACGTTACATAATAATAACGTGAAGCCTTATGGCATAGAGGCATCGTGAAGTATGTCGTAGTTAATTGCTGGATACTGATTATTATTAACTATTATTTACTACATGTAGTGCAGCACAGAAACAATTTAGAATGTCTACATAACAAAATAAAACGGTTGGCGAATATCATGAACTGAGTTGGACTAGGAGAAATTGCTGCCCAACACTGTCACAACAATGTCTTCCAATACAAACATAGCATTGTTTTGTCTTGGAAGCGCGTCAAGGCACCTCCGATCCGTACTGTAGGTTTCTGCTGGACAAAACGAAGCCAACCGGACAGAAAGCCATTGATGCCAATGGCAGCATCAAGTTCCAGCAAATTAGTTTCGAAATATATAATATTTCAACAGTATGGTTTTCATGAAACCGAGATTCTGGACATTGGCAAAGGCACCCATTAATAATTAATGTACAATAACTCTGGATATGCTGTGTATTTTGAAAACAATTTGACTGAAGGTTGTTGGTGACTTAGCCACCAACAACCGTCAGTCAAAGGGTTCTCAAAATAAGCAGCATATCCAGTGTTAAATCCATGGAAGATGTAGTCTGCAGAAGTCTAGCAAGGAGACAATTCACCTTTCCTGAGTGTCCATCCATCATCTGACCTCGTATGACAGCAAATCAGCTCAGCGCGTATATGATGACGTCACAATCATTACGTCACAAAGGGTTCCATATAGACCGTCATCAAATCTCAAATAGTCCGACATGTTGTATGAATTGTATGTCTTTTTAATTTCTTTGCTATTTAATAAACATACCGTTGAATATTTTGAAATTAATTTGATTGGGCGTTGTTGCTGTCTTAGGCAGCAACATCCCTCAGTCAAATTAGTTTAAAGATTTTCAACAGCTTACCTGTGTAGTTTTTTGGAAATTGATACTCAGGGTGTTCAGAGATCGATCGCAACACGAGCGAGGTGTGGGTGGTGCTGAGCCAGAGATGGGCAGGGCATGGCTAAAACCCGAAATATTCATTAAGTGGCACATCTATGCAATTTGTTTCAAATTTTTTAGGATAATTGCTTTGAGGATAAAGCTAACACGGATAATCGTCGATATCTTCATCAATGGTGTGTTAGATAAGACCTTCTTAATGACAATTACTGTAGCCGGCTGGCTAAAATTGCGCAGCGAAAGGTTGTAGAAGTTGGTGTAGTTTATACAGCAACGGCCTTCATTCGCGTTCAATAGACTCAATATAATATTGTCCGCTTTGTCTAACAAATTTGGTCTCTCAGTCGATATCTGAATAGACCGTTACAAGGCGTGTTGAATATTAATGATTCCTAAAATTTAATAAACGTCAATTTACTTACATCAGGTTTTGAACACTTTACAATAAAATGCTCGGTTGAACTTATCCCTATAGCCTATCTGTTTGTCAAGTGACCTGACATCGCTAATTAATTGCAGATTTATTCTGGAAAGCTAGCGGTTTGATACTTAGTACCTCAGATATAGATTGACTACGGTTGCCTTAGCAATTTCCCTTTTGGAAGTCCATTTCTGTCAAAGTTAGCCAGATCAATGGTGCTAATATTCAGACAGCTTAATTAATTTAAGCAACAGATAACTGTATGAGTTTTTCACATATCATTATTTAAGTAGGTTGCGCGTATGATACTTCTTCAGACAAGAATTCAGGGCTCAAAGAAAATAATTTGACCTCACAAGCGCAAAGCGTGTGGGAGCTTAACTAGAAATGGGCTGGGCATAGCTAGAAATGAATCCCTGAATTGATTCACCTTTGGAAGAGCGTGATCTAATTCGTTTCACCCTGTAACTCTCTGTTCGATTAGCTCTCACGAAATCATTCGTTCTAAACTGTAGTTCTGCCAGCTGTTGCTGTGACTGAAGAAATCGGCAGAAGAGAGAAATGTAAACATTTTTAGCCAAACACATCAATTATTCTTAAATACCAATTTCCAGTTTCTTGACTGACTGACTGACTGATCGAGCGGGCTATAATAGCATGTGTTGACAAGTCTGTATGGTCTTTCCGAGTCTAAAGGAAATCTTCCAAAGTTGTATTATCTCACATTAAGACACGTCGCATTCTGAATTAATCTATATTTGCAATATTCAAAATGGAATATTTGCAAATGTAAATTTAATTTCCTCATTTTTTGTCCAGCAATGATGAGAGTTTTTCAAATCAAAAGGACGTGATGACATTTCTCTGATGTATTGCTGTAATTGATCTTTCCAGTTTATCCATCCATCATATGACGTCATAATCAATTACGTGACGTGTAGCATGATAACAGTGATGATGACGTCATGAATGACGTAGATAAGTACGTCACAAACGCATAATTGGTAACCGACCAAGCATTGGTTTAAGAATTGTATGTTTTAACTATTTAATAAACATGCTGTTGAATATTTTGAAACTAAATAGGCCGTAGGCAGCAACAGCAACCAGTCAAATTAGTTTCAAAATGTTTAACAGCTTACCAGTATAGTTTTCTGGAAATTGATTGTCACGGAGTTCAGGGATCGTTCTATCCCAACACGAGCGTCGTGTGGGTGGAGCTTAGCTCGAGATGGGCGGGTCATAGCTAAAGCTGGAAAGGACCATTAGGTAATGGTATGACATAGTAAAATGTATTTCATATCCCTGAGCCCTATTGAATTGCTTAGTTAGTTGAAGATACCGGCAGTGCTATAAATCTTTCTATCATCACATTCCTATTCAATTTTAGTGTTAAGAATGGGTTCAACCTGGGATTTTGAACAACAAATATTGGATTTCAAGATGACCAGAATATGATAATACAAAAGAATCTGTGAACATGAATTTAAACATTTTCATGATAATTTCCAACAAATAAGAGCACTCTTTCTCGTCTGGCTAATAATTCTTATCTATTGTCGCCTATCTGCCAGTGTAACGCAGAATTATGAAGAATCTGACATACATATAGTGTCATTGTTGTCAGCCCGGAGGAGGACCGGAACAGCAGCATGGCATTTAGCTATTATACACGATAGGCGCAAACAACTACACCACTATCTACTTGATTGCCACAGATAACCCTAACTCAAAACATCACCAGCCCATGACACTATTTTTCCATCGCATACACAGCCGCCACTACAAATCACATTACCACCACCATCATCATCATCATCATCATCGTCGTCACCACCACCACCACCACCACCACCAGCACGACCACCACCACCACCACCACCACCACCACCACCACCACAACCACAACCACAACCACAACCACAACCACCACCATCATCATCATCATCACCACCACCACCACCAGCACCACCACCACCAACAACAACAACACAGCCACCACCACCACCACCACCACCACCACCACCACCACCCTGTCGACCGCCATCTGCCCAGGCTGCACTAACCAAGTGTTACTACATGATTATACAATGCTTTCACCACCTTGGCATCTTGAATGCTCATGTACGTGGGGGCAGTTTGCCTCCTGGATTGAGCTGGAAAGTGTCAGAATTAGAGAGACAGAATTTCTTCTGTAAACCAGCGATGCCAAACGCCGCGGTCCGTAAGGACATCCTAGCAGCAAATTTGAAATGGGCCATACCTTTACTTCAGGTTAACATTAGTCACTATAATTTCCAGCTTGGTCGTCTTATGTCGCTCCTCATCGAAGCTCAGTCCAAACCAAATTTAGAATTAGGTAGAGCGAAGACCACAGCAATAAATTGGGCCCGAAATAACTACGGCAGGAAGTTTCATTCTTCATCAATTGATCAGTTTTATGATTTCATCAGACCGTTTGATCCATATTTTAGAACCTGCCATAGTACAACACCCCCTGTAGGGTCACCTGTGACCTTACCAGGGACATCAACTGCAGGGCCCTCTGTGGCCCTACCAGTAACACCGACTACAAGGTCAGCCTTGACCGTACCAGTCATCCCACAATCAAATCGGGAACGGAATAGGTCACCCACTGAGAGTCCCCCAGTAGTTAAGCGGGTGAATAACCAGTGCTCACCAGTGTTCCCCCTGCAGTCTCCTGTGGTGGATCCGCTCCTGATTCCACTGCCAGAATGGTCACCGTCAGTATCTGCTCATGTGGATCCTAGACAGATCCCTCTTCCGGTCTCGCCACTGTCCCCAGTCGAGTTTCCTCT
Organism: Chaetoderma sp. LZ-2023a; assembly: GCA_034401795.1. Taxonomy (NCBI): domain Eukaryota; kingdom Metazoa; phylum Mollusca; class Caudofoveata; order Chaetodermatida; family Chaetodermatidae; genus Chaetoderma; species Chaetoderma sp. LZ-2023a. The sequence continues at coordinate 55,752,286 of CM067365.1, forward strand.
CCTTCCACAGAGAGCAGCCACTGACCGACCTGGTCAAAAGACCAGATCGTCGACGCCGAGGTCCAAGCCACCACAACCTAAGTTTACGCCCACAACTAAGCCCAAACCCAGGCCTAGGGATACACCCAAAGAGCATAGGTCTTTCTACAAGTTTCGGTTCGTGGTGGATAACAAGAGTGAATGGCGCCTTCCTACTCTGAACAAGAAGATTCTGCTGATTGGGTCTTCAAATTTAGCTCGTATCAATCAGACACCTCATCCAGATATGCAGGTAGCAATATATCCAGGTGCTAAGATAAACCACATTAGGAATATTGTTAGAAAATACAATGAGGTCTTCCAACCTCAGCGTATCATCCTTAGCATCGGAATTAATGATAAGGACGAACTTCAGCATGACACCTCCCAGAGAATTGAGAATCTGTTTAGTACCATGCGTTCAAAATTTCCAAAGGCTAAAGTTCACTTTGCCAAACTAAATTATTCGAAGCACCTGACTACAACCCAGAAAGGAAACATACAATTCGTTAACAGCCGTGTAGAGGCCTTAAGGGCCAAGGTCCCTATCCTTCCCAGCCTCCCTGTGACTGAATTTCAGGTAGTTGAGGACAACATCCACTGGACGGAGTGCACTGCAAATAGGATGTATAATAGTTGGTTATCGCACCATAATTTAAACTAACTATGGGTCAGGGTACTAACCACCCAGAAATTGGCCTGGGTGGTAATATCGTTAACCTAACTGGTTCTACATTGTCTGAAGCAGAAAGATCTTTGCTAAATCTCGGCCTAACATATGTACCAACACCACGGCCCAAAGTCGACATAGATGCCCTTTTAGATAATGGCTTATGGGAAATTGAAGAATTTTCTCACCGTGTAAAATTAGCAGACTTTTTCGAAATTCCAAGAAAACAACTTTCTACCTTTTGTTGAAAAAACTGGGTGGGCACCTAACTCGAAGTTGGTTGACCCTGCGATCCCTGATAGTATAAAAGCTATCAAGGAGCGTGTTGAAAATTTAGAATTTCCTAAAAATCATCAAAATTTCTCATATCAAGAACGTTTAGCCTTAACAGGTTTGCGTAAAAACAATGACATCGTTATAAAGCCTGCTGACAAGGGATCTGCTACTGTAGTAATGCGTAAGGATAATTATATTCGTGAAGCGCATCGGCAACTCAGTAATCTGAACACTACTGCAAATTAGACGAACCACTCTGGCAAAATAATTGTGATAAATTTAATCGAATCCTTCAAGAAATGGCTGACAAAAAGGCCATAACGAAAAAGCAGTTTAAATACCTTACTGCTAAATGAGATTCAAATCCACGTACGTTTTACCTTTTGCCAAAAATTCATAAACCTATTGAGTCATGGTCCGACCCTATGATACCACCGGGTCGACCTATTATCTCTGATTGCGGCTCTGAATCTTATCGAATTAGTGAAATTATTGATTACCACCTACAACCAATTGCGAATAGACATTTCAGCTTTTTGAACAACACTGAGGATTTCCTATCCGAGGTCTCCAAAATTTCTGTTCCTCCAAACTCACTCTTGATAACCCTCGACGTCGATGCTATGTACACAAACATTGACATCGAAAGGGGTTTGTCTTCTGTTCGCAGATCATTCGATAAATATCCTGATAACAATAGGCCCACTAGCGAAATATTAGCTCTCCTGGAGCTGAGTCTAAAAGGCAATGATTTCGAATTCGCTGGCGAAATCTACCAATAAATCTGTGGATGCGCTATGGGTAAACGTTTTAGTCCTAGTTTTGCCAACATCTGTGTAGCTGAGTGGGAAGAAGATGCGCTTAACAAATGTCCTAAGCAGCCCTTATTTTACCGCCGTTACCTCGATGATATCTTTATGATCTGGAATCATTCGAGGGAAGAGATTGATGAATTTTCACTATTTTGAACAATCACGACCCTAACATCAAACTTAAAGCCAACATCGACCAGTCGTCCATTGACTTTTTGGACGTTACTCTCTACAAAGGTGTAAATTATAACACGAGTGGGCTTCTTGATTACAAAGTATTCTTTAAGCCCACCGATTCCCATCAACTACTGCATAAGAAATCTTTCCATCCACCTCATACTTTTAAAGGTATTGTCAAATCACAGATTATCCGATTTCACCGAAATTCTAGTGATAGAAAGAATTTTGAATCTGCGTGTTCCAGCTTATTTAAAGCCCTCAAACCGAGGGGATATTCAATACGATTTTTGCGCAAAATAAAATCCGAAACTTTACATGATTTGGAAACTATTACTGCCGATCAAAAGCCTACCAAAATTCGTAACAATCGTTCGATTATAGGCGTAGGACAATCTCAGAAATGTGGAAAGAAGAGGTGTAAATTAGACCTCTATCTACCTAATCAGAAAACATTTGTCAGTTATCAGAACAAAAGCAAATTCCAACTTCAGTCTAATTTAGATTGCGATTCTAAAAATGTTATCTATTTAATATCTTGCAAATTATGCCAAAAGCCGTATGTCGGTGAAACAAAATGCCCTTTAAGATGGCGAGCAACTAGACACCTTTGCGATATTAGACACGACGAGGACACCAACGTAGCTCAACATTTCAATCTTCCTGGTCATTCTGTCGATAGACACTTTGAAATTATGCCTATTGAGCAACTGTCTCTTTCTGCTACGGCCGAAGAAACTGATAAACAAAGAAAACTTCGAGAATCATTTTGGATTAAGCAAATGAAAACAAAATGGCCGAGTGGCATAAACGTGGAACCTGGTCTTGCTGATCAACGTGAAATAATTCCATTCAGTTTAACATACAATCGAAAAAATGTTGAAATTTCTGAAATTTTGAAAGATGAATATCATAAATTGCAGGATAACATGAAAAGGCCTCTCAATTTGCGTCCAGTGATAGCCTTTAAGAAAAACTCCAATCTACGTGACATCTGGGTCAATTCGAAATTAACTCTTCAAAAACCTTCAGAATGAATGATATATATTATTCATATTTTATAGGCCATACCGCCTCTATCAAACAAACGTAACAAATCTCAGACAATAAAATAAATAAAAAATATCTCCCAAACTTGGGAGATCCTGAGCCAGTGCGTTTAATCATATAACCACCTACAACCGAGTGCCAGTTCTATTGTTTTATTGTCTTACTAACACACTAATTATTGCACCATACCGTCGTGGCAAATCTGTCTGGCATACCATCATTCCATCAATTTAGTCTGTCTTCTTAATAATAGTTTTGATTCGTTCATCATCTCCTTCCTTCCATCTTCCCTTCATTCCTTCCATCCATCCTCCCTCCCTCCCTCCCTTCCTCCTTCCTTCCCTCCCGCCATTCCGTCCGTCCATCCGTCCTCCCTCCCTCCCTCCCTCCCTCCCTCCCTCCCTCCCTCCCTTCCTTCCTTCCTTCCTTCCTTCCTTCCTTCCTTCAATCCTTCCTTCCTTCCTTCCTTGCTTCCTTCCTTGCTTCCTTCCTTCCTTCCTCCCTCCCTTCCTTCGTCCCTCCCTCCCTCCCTCCCTCCCTCCCTCCCTCCCTCCCCTCCCTCCCTCCCTCCCTCATTCCCACCCGTCCGTCCATACATCCGTCTTTCCTTCCTTCCTTCTTTCCTTCCTCGCCCTCTCCCTCCCTCCCTCCCGCCCTCCGTTCCCCATCCCTCCGCCCTCCCTCCATTTCTCCTTCCTTCCCTCCTTCCTTCCTCCATCCATCCATCCATCCATCCATCCATCCATCCATCCATCCATCCATCCATCCATCCATCCTTCCATCCATCCATCCTTCCTCCCTTCCTCCCGCCCCCCCCCCTCATTCCCGCCCTTCCGTCCATCCGTTCGTCCTTCCTTCATTCCTTCCTTCCCTCCCTCCCTCCCTTCCTCCCTCCGTCCCTCATTCCTCGATCCTCACCCCCTCCGTCCCACCATCACTCCCTCCAGCCATCCCTCCATTCTTCCTTCCCTCCTCCCTCCCTCCCTACCTCCATTCTTCCTTCCTTCCTACCTCCATTCTTCCTTCATTCCCTCCTTCCCTCCCTCCTTCCACCCTCCCTCCCTCCCCACTCCCTCCCTCCCTCCCTCCCTCCCTCATTCCCGCCCTCCCGTCCATCCGTTCGTCCTTCGTTCATTCTCCCCTTCTTTCCTCCCTCCCTTCCTTCCTCCCCCCCTCCCTCCCTCCCTCCATTCTTCCTTCCTTCCTTCCTCCATTCTTCCTTCATTCCCCCTCCCTCCCTCCCTCCCTCCCTCCCTCCCTCCCTCCCTCCCTCCCTCCCTTCCTTCCTCCATCCCTCCCTCATTCCTCGATCCTCACCCCTCCGTTCCACCCTCACTCCCTCCCGCAATCCCTCCCTCCCTCCCTCCTTCCTTCCTTCCTTCATCCGCCCCTTATTCCTTCCTTCCTTCATCCGTCCGTTCTTCCTTCATCCGTCCTTTCTTCCTTCCTTACTTCATCCATCCTTTCTTCCTTTATCTTTCTTCTGTCACTCCTTCCTTCATTAACTGGATGGATTGATGGATGGATTGATGGATGGATTGATGGGTGGTTGGGTGGATGAACGGATGGATGGGTGGATGAGCGGATGGATGGGTGGGTCGATGGATGGGTGGGTGGATGGATGGATGGGTGGGTGGATGGGTGGATGGGTTGGTGGGTGGGTTGTTGGGTGGATGGATGGATGGAGGGAACTCGAAATTCATATTGCTCATTAAATCTTTCAAATACACTTGAATCCTATTAGTCTAAATGTTATAGACAATTATTTAATTGTTGGAAATTTAAAAATGTTCTTTCCTAAATTCGACTTCAAAAGACTTGGAAACAAAGTCCAACAACACCTTTTGAAATAAAGTTCACTGTTCAAATGATTAATGACCGTTATGTGATCCCTTTGATCAATCAACAGACTGATACTAGAACCTCATTCAGAAATGGACACCTTCTGAACAAACAGAATCGATCTCACTGGGTTAATATGCATGGCTTGATCTCTTTGATCAACCGCCACTCATTCATGAGAGTATTACTGGAAGCCCACTCAGAAACCTTAGAACTCAATCAACGTCAATGGATTTAGACAATCGTTTTTAAACATCTGTGGCAGTCCAAATCTTTAATGTGAATGGAATTTAAAATTTTCAAAGTACAATTGAACACTAATCTAAGCCACATCCATAAGGCCATCAATTCTAATAAATAGACAGATTTTTGGTGGACAGGCAGATTTGTTCTGTGGCCTGAAGCTGACAAACCTTGTCGAAACCGGTCGCTCACTTCACGACGGTGCATAAGATTATTGGTAATATACACAATTATCCGTTGATAGCTTATATTAATTATTTAAATATTAACATGCTTAATCATAACCTTCTTTTTTCAGCGGTAGATTTCTGATACACTTGTAGATTTTGTTAGGCTTGTAATTCGATAGACTTCGCTTGGTTCACGATTCCATTAGGTCCCCTCAACTTTTTGGTATTCTTGTAGATTTTAGTGGCAGAAACATTGAATTATCTAACTAGTAACATTATGGCTGGAGTTAGCAAGAGTAGAAGACGGGATGACAGGAGGTCTAACGACAGTCGCCCACCATCTGCCCAGGCTGCACTAACCAAGTGTTACTACATGATTATACAATGCTTTCACCACCTTGGCATCTTGAATGCTCATGTACGTGGGGGCAGTTTGCCTCCTGGATTGAGCTGGAAAGTGTCAGAATTAGAGAGACAGAATTTCTTCTGTAAACCAGCGATGCCAAACGCCGAGGTCCGTAAGGACATCCTAGCAGCAAATTTGAAATGGGCCATATCTTTACTTCAGGTTAACACTAGTCACTATAATTTCCAGCTTGGTCGTCTTATGTCGCCCCTCATCGAAGCTCAGTCCAAACCAAATTTAGAATTAGGTACAGCGAAGACCACAGCAATAAATTGGGCCCGAAATAACTACGGCAGGAAGTTTCTTTCTTCATCAATTGATCAGTTTTTTGATTTCATCAGAGCGTTTGATCCACATTTTAGAACCTGCCATAGTACAACACCCCCTGTAGGGTCACCTGTGACCTTACCAGGGACATCAACTGCAGGGCCCTCTGTGGCCCTACCAGTAACACCGACTACAAGGTCAGCCTTGACCGTACCAGTCATCCCACAATCAAATCGGAAACGGAATAGGTCACCCACTGAGAGTCCCCCAGTAGTTAAGCGGGTGAATAACCAGTGCTCACCAGTGTTCCCCCTGCAGTCTCATGTGGTGGATCCGCTCCTGATTCCACTATCAGAATGGTCACCGTCAGTGTCTGCTCATGTGGATCCTAGACAGATCCCTCTTCCGGTCTCGCGACTGTCCCCAGTCGAGTTTCCTCCCCTTCCGCAGAGAGCAGCCACTGACCGACCTGGTCAAAAGACCAGATCGTCGACGCCGTGGTCCAAGCCACCACAACCTAAGTTTACGCCCACAACTAAGCCCAAACCTACGCCTAGGGATACACCCAAAGAGCATAGGTCTTTCTACAAGTTTCGGTTCGTGGTGGATAACAAGAGTGAATGGCGCCTTCCTACTCTGAACAAGAAGATTCTGCTGATTGGGTCTTCAAATTTAGCTCGTATCAATCAGACACCTCATCCAGATATGCAGGTAGCAATATATCCAGGTGCTAAGATAAACCACATTAGGAATATTGTTAGAAAATACAATGAGGTCTTCCAACCTCAGCGTATCATCCTTAACATCGGAATTAATGATAAGGACGAACTTCAGCATGACACCTCCCAGAGAATTGAGAATCTGTTTAGTACCATGCGTTCAAAATTTCCAAAGGCTAAAGTTCACTTTGCCAAACTAAATTATTCGAAGCACCTGACTACAACCCAGAAACGAAACATACAATTCGTTAACAGCCGTGTAGAGGCCTTAAGGGCCAAGGTCCCTATCCTTCCCAGCCTCCCTGTGTCTGAATTTCAGGTGGTTGAGGACAACATCCACTGGACGGAGTGCACTGCAAATAGGATGTATAATAGTTGGTTATCGCACCTTAATTTAAACTAACTATGGGTCAGGGTACTAACCACCCAGAAATTGGCCTGGGTGGTAATATCGTTAACCTAACTGGTTCTACATTGTCTGAAGCAGAAAGATCTTTGCTAAATCTCGGCCTAACATATGTACCAACACCACGGCCCAAAGTCGATATAGATGCCCTTTTAGATAATGGCTTATGGGAAATTGAAGAATTTTCTCACCGTGTAAAATTAGCAGACTTTTTTCGAAATTCCAAGAAAAACAACTTTCTACCTTTTGTTGAAAAAACTGGCTGGGCACCTAACTCGAAGTTGGTTGACCCCGCGATCCCTGATAGTATAAAAGCTATCAAGGAGCGTGTTGAAAATTTAGAATTTCCTAAAAATCATCAAAATTTCTCATATCAAGAACGTTTAGCCTTAACAGGTTTGCGTAAAAACAATGACATCGTTATAAAGCCTGCTGACAAGGGATCTGCTACTGTAGTAATGCGTAAGGATAATTATATTCGTGAAGCGCATCGGCAACTCAGTAATCTGAAACACTATTGCAAATTAGACGAACCACTCTGGCAAAATAATTGTGATAAATTTAATGGAATCCTTCAAGAAATGGCTGACAAAAAGGCTATAACGAAAAAGCAGTTTAAATACCTTACTGCTAAACGAGATTGAAATCCACGTACGTTTTACCTTTTGCCAAAAATTCATAAACCTATTGAGTCATGGTCCGACCCTATGATACCACCGGGTCGACCTATTATCTCTGATTGCGGCTCTGAATCTTATTGAATTAGTGAAATTATTGATTACCACCTACAACCAATTGCGAATAGACATTTCAGCTTTTTGAACAACACTGAGGATTTCCTATCCGAGGTCTCCAAAATTTCTGTTCCTCCAAACTCACTCTTGATAACCCTCGACATCGATGCTATGTACACAAACATTGACATCGAAAGGGGTTTGTCTTCTGTTCGCAGATCATTCGATAAATATCCTGATAACAATAGGCCCACTAGCGAAATATTGGCTCTCCTGGAGCTGAGTTTAAAAGGCAATGATTTCGAATTCGCTGGCGAAATCTACCAACAAATCTGTGGATGCGCTATGGGTAAACGTTTTAGTCCTAGTTTTGCCAACATCTATGTAGCTGAGTGGGAAGAAGATGCGCTTAACAAATGTCCTATGCAGCCCTTATTTTACAGTCGTTACCTCGATGATATTTTTATGATATGGAATCATTCGAGGGAAGAGTTTGATGAATTTGTCACTATTTTGAACAATCACGACCCTAACATCAAACTTAAAGCCAACATCGACCAGTCGTCCATTGACTTTTTGGACGTTACTCTCTACAAAGGTGTAAATTATAACACGAGTGGGCTTCTTGATTACAAAGTATTCTTTAAGCCCACCGATTCCCAACAACTACTGCATAAGAAATCTTTCCATCCACCTCATACTTTTAAAGGTATTGTCATATCACAGATTACCCGATTTCACCGAAATTCTAGTGATAGAAAGAATTTTGAATCTGCGTGTTCCACCTTATTTAAAGCCCTCAAACCGAGGGGATATTCAACACGATTTTTGCGCAAAATAAAATCCGAAACTTTACATGATTTCGAAACTATTACTGCCGATCAAAAGCCTACCAAAATTCGTCACAATCGTCCGATTATAGGCGTAGGACAATCTCAGAAATGTGGAAAGAAGAGGTGTAAATTAGACCTCTATCTACCTAATCAGAAAACATTTGTCAGTTATCAGAACAAAAGCAAATTCCAACTTCAGTCTAATTTAGATTGCGATTCTAAAAATGTTATCTATTTAATATCTTGCAAATTATGCCAAAAGCCGTATGTCGGTGAAACAAAATGCCCTTTAAGATGGCGAGCAACTAGACACCTTTGCGATATTAGACACGACGAGGACACCAACGTAGCTCAACATTTCAATCTTCCTGGTCATTCTGTCGATAGACACTTTGAAATTATGCCTATTGAGCAACTGTCTCTTTCTGCTACGGCCGAAGAAACTGATAAACAAAGAAAACTTCGAGAATCATTTTGGATTAAGCAACTGAAAACAAAATGGCCGAGTGGCATAAACGTGGACCCTGGTCTTGCTGATCAACGTGAAATAATTCCATTCAGTTTAACATACAATCGAAAAAATGTTGAAATTTCTGAAATTTTGAAAGATGAATATCATAAATTGCAGGATAAAATGAAAAAACCTCTCAATCTGCGTCCAGTGATAGCCTTTAAGAAAAACTCCAATCTACGTGACATCTTGGTTAATTCGAAATTAACTCTTCAAAAACCTTCAGATTGAATGATATATATTATTCATATTTTATAGGCCATACCGCCTCTATAAAACAAACATAACAAATCTCAGACAATAAAATAAATAAAAAATATCTCCCAAACTTGGGAGATCCTGAGCCAGTGCGTTTAATCATATAACCACCACCAACACCAACATCACCACAATCATCATCATCATCATCATCATCATTATCACCACCACCGCCGCCGCCGCCGCGGCCGCCGCCGCCGCCGTCGTCACAACCATTATCACTACGACCCTTACAACTAGTGCCACCACCATGACTGACACATCTTTCTATATATTTATCATTATCTCCTCACACATTAAGCGCCATGTGTCAATCAGACATAAACTGATTAATATGTCAAGACCTTTAACCTTTTAACACTCAAGTCGGCCAAAAACAGCTTCTGCAGTGGTCTTGAGAAATTCCCATTTGCAGGCCAAGAGAAGACAATTTTTGAAAATTTACCACGGGAATGTGTGGCTTAATAACCGATCAAGTCATTCCAGTGAAAAATTTCAAAATGGACATTTCTATTAGAAAATATAATTGAGGGTTACTGGGTTAAACGATCTCATGTACTTTGGCTACGTACGTTCACGTTTGATTCATGGATTTTCTCCATAAATAATGTGGATTCCATCGTAGCGCACCTTATCTCTCACGGGTGAGCTAACAGGCTTCGATAACATTTTAGCGCACTGGCGTAGAGATGACGTTAATCAACGCTTGCACATGAATTCAACCATGCGAGAGACTGTCTGACAAGAAAATAGGATTTAACCGAGGAATAACACAATGGCTATTTCTCTAATATGACTTAATCCCCCTTGTGTCAAACTGACCAAAGCCACCCTGCATGTTTATTAGCAGGTCAAGAGAATAGTATTTTTGAAAATTAACCACTGGAATGACTGGCTCGGTAACAGAGCCAGTTATTCCAGTGGTAAATTTTCAAAAATACTCTTCTTTTGACCTGCAAATGGATACGGGGTAAGCCAAAGCTTGAATGTTCTTTACCATTACTCCTTTTAATGGTCAAGCCGGTCAAAGATTTTAGAGATAAATTTACAACAAATTAGTCTTCTAATATTACAATTTTCTTGAAACGTGTTGACCATTAAAATGGTTAATTGATATAAGTAGTATTTTTAGCGCTTTGAGGCGCCGTTGACACAACAGAGGTTAAGTGAAATAAAACTACTAGGGAGTGTTTGATCTAAGAAATGGCAGAAGGTCTAAGACACCGACTGCATACAGCAAAACTATTTTCAAAATAAAATCACTGATCACTGAGAATATTCTTAATGAGCCTAGAGTACTATTTTAGCATTTCAGATGCTCTGCAAGCAATGGAGGAATCCAGTTTTAGCTATGCCTTGCCCATCCCTAGCTAAATGTTGGGATCAACCGATCCCTACACTCACTGAATCTGAATTTCCAGAAAACTATACAGTTAAGCTGTTGAAAAATCTTGGAACTAATTTGCCTATGACAGCAACAGCGCTCAGTTAAATTAGTTTCAAAATATTCAACAGCATGTTGTTATATAGTATAGACATGCCATTCGTACAGCAACGCTTAGTATTTCATCAATTATGCGTTCGTGACAGACTTATCTACGTCATTCATGACGCAATTGATTATGCCGTCAGCCTGCACATTACGCAGATGATTATGACATCATATGATTGATGGGTAAATTAGAAAGGTCCATTGCGTTTATCATGGAATTAGCAGACTTTTTTCGAAATTCCAAGAAAAACAACTTTCTACCTTTTGTTGAAAAAACTGGCTGGGCACCTAACTCGAAGTTGGTTGACCCTGCGATCCCTGATAGTATAAAAGCTATCAAGGAGCGTGTTGAAAATTTAGAATTTCCTAAAAATCATCATAATTTGTCATATCAAGAACGTTTAGCCTTAACAAGTTTGCGTAAAAACAATGACATCGTTATAAAGCCTGCTGACAAGGGATCTGCTACTGTAGTAATGCGTAAGGATAATTATATTCGTGAAGCGCATCGGCAACTCAGGAATCTGAAACACTACCGCAAATTAGACGAACCACTCTGGCAAAATAATTGTGATAAATTTAATGGAATCCTTCAAGAAATGGCTGACAACAAGGCCATAACGAAAAAGCAGTTTAAATACCTTACTGCTAAACGAGATTCAAATCCATGTACGTTTTACCTTTTCCCAAACATTATTAAACCTATTGAGTCATGGTCCGACCCTATGATACCACCGGGTCGACCTATTATCTCTGATTGCGGCTCTGAATCTGATCGAATTAGTGAAATTATTGATTACCACCTACAACCAACTGCGAATAGACATTTCAGCTTTTTGAACAACACTGAGGATTTCCTATCCGAGGTCTCCACAATTTCTGTTCCTCCAAACTCACTCTTGATAATCCTCGACATCGATGCTATGTACACAAACATTGACATCGAAAGGGGTTTGACTTCTGTTCGCAGAGCATTTGATAAATATCCTGATAACAATAGGCCCACTAGCGAAATATTAGCTCTCCTGGAGCCGAGTTCAAAGGGAAATGATTTCGAATTCGCTGGCGAAATCTACCAACAAATCTATGGATGCGCTATGGGTAAACGTTTTAGTCCTAGTTTTGCCAACATCTATGTAGCTGAGTGGGAAGAAGATGCGCTTAACAAATGTCCTAAGCAGCCCTTATTTTACCGCCGGTACCTCGATGATATTTTTATGATCTGGGATCATTCGAAGGAAGAGTTTGATGAATTTTTCACTATTTTGAACAATCACGATCCTAACATCAAACTTAAAGCCAAACATCGACCAGTCGTCGTAGACTTTTTAGACGTTACTCTCTACAAAGGTGTAAATTATAACACGAGTGGGCTTCTTGATTACAAAGTATTCTTTAAGCCCACCGATTCCCATCAACAACTGCATAAGAAATCTTTCCATCCACCTCATACTTTTAAAGGTATTGTCAAATCACAGATTATCCGATTTCACCGAAATTCTAGTGATAGAAAGAATTTTGAATCTGCGTGTTCCACGTTATTTAAAGTCCTCAAACCGAGGGGATATTCAACACGATTTTTGCGCAAAATAAAGTCCGAAACTTTACATGATTTGGAAACTATTACTGATAAGGCTGCCGATCAAAAGCCTACCATAATTCGTCACTATCGTCCGATTATTGGCGTAGGACAATCTCAGAAATGTGGAAAGAAGAGGTGTAAATTAGACCTCTATCTACCTAATCAGAAAACATTTGTCAGTTATCAAAACAAAAGCAAATTCCAACTTCAGTCTAATTTAGATTGCGATTCTAAAAATGTTATCTATTTAATATCTTGCAAATTATGCCAAAAACAGTATGTCTGTGAAACAAAATGCCCTTTAAGATGGCGAGCAACTAGACAACTTTGCGATATTAAACACGACGAGGACACCAACGTAGCTCAACATTTCAATCTTCCTGGTCATTCTGTCGATAGACACTTTTAAATTATGCCTATTGGGCGACTGCCTCTTTCTGCTACGGCCGAAGAAACTGATAAACAAAGAAAACTTCGAGAATCATTTTAGATTAAGCAACTGAAAACAAAATGGCCGAGAGGCATAAACGTGGACCCTGGTCTTGCTGATCAACGTGAAATTATTCCATTCAGTTTAACATACAAGCGAAAAAATGTTGAAATTTCTGAAATTTTGAAAGATGAATATCATAAATTGCAGGATAAAATGAAAGAACCTCTCAATTTGCGTCCGGTGATAGCCTTTAAGAAAAACTCCAATCTACGTGACATCTTGGTTAATTCGAAATTAACTCTTCAAAAACCTTCTGAATGAATGATATATATTATTCATATTTTATAGGCCATACCGCCTCTATGAAACAAACATAACACATCTCAGACAATAAAATAAATAAAAAATATCTCCCAACCTTGGGAGATCCTGAGCCAGTGCGTTTAATTATATAACCACCTACAAGCGAGTGCCAGTTCTATTGTCTTATTGTCTTACTAACACGTTGTGGCAAATCTGGCTGGCATACCATCATTCCATCAATTTAGTCTGTCTTCTTAATAATAGTTTTGATTCGTTCATCATTTCCTTCCTTCCTTCCTTCCTTCCCTCCTTCCTTCCTTCCTTCCTTCCTTCCTTCCTTCCACCCACCCACCCACCCACCCACCCACCCATCCACCCACCCACCCACCCACCCACCCACCCTCCATCCCTCCCGCCCTCCCTCCCTCCCTCCCTCCTCCCTCCCTCCCTCCCTCCCTCCCTCCCTTCCTCCCTCCCTCCCTCCCTCCCTTCCTTCCTTCCTTCCTTCCTTCCTTCCTCCATCCCTCCATCCCTCCATCCCTCCATCCCTCCATCCCTCCATCCATCCATCCATCCATCCATCCATCCATCCCTCCTTCCCTCCATCCCTCCCGCCCTCCCTCCCGTCATTCCGTCCATCCGTCCATCCGTCCTCCCTCCCTCCCTCCCTCCCTCCCGCCGTCCCTCCATCCCTCCATCCCTCCCTCCCTCCCTCCCTCCCCCCTCCCTACCTCCCTTCCTTCCTTCCTTCCTCCCTCCATCCCTCCATCCCTCCATCCCTCCATCCCTCCATCCCTCCATCCCTCCATCCATCCATCCCTCCCTCCTTCCCTCCATCCCTCCCTTCCGTCATTCCGTCCATCCATCCATCCCTCCTTCCCTCCCTCCCTCCCTCCGTCCCTCCCTCCCTCCCTCCCTCCCTTCCTTCCTCCCTTCCTTCCTTCTTTCCTTCTTTCCTCCCTTCCTTCCTTCCTTCATCCCTCCCTCCCTCCCTCCCTCCCTACCCCCCCCCCCCCCTCCCTCCCTCGCTCCCTCGCTCCCTCGCTCCATCCATCCATCCATCCATCCATCCATCCATCCATCCATCCATCCATCCATCCATCCATCCATCCATCCATCCATCCATCCATCCATCCATCCATCCATCCATCCATCCATCCATCCATCCATCCATCCATCCATCCATCCATCCATCCATCCATCCATCCATCCATCCATCCATCCATCCATCCATCCATCCATCCATCCATCCATCCATCCATCCATCCATCCATCCATCCATCCATCCATCCATCCATCCATCCATCCATCCATCCATCCATCCATCCATCCATCCATCCATCCATCCATCCATCCATCCATCCATCCATCCATCCATCCATCCATCCATCCATCCATCCATCCATCCATCCATCCATCCATCCATCCATCCATCCATCCATCCATCCATCCATCCATCCATCCATCCATCCATCCATCCATCCATCCATCCATCCATCCATCCATCCATCCATCCATCATCCATCCATCCATCCATCCATCCATCCATCCATCCATCCATCCATCCATCCATCCATCCATCCATCCATCCATCCATCCATCCATCCATCCATCCATCCATCCATCCATCCATCCATCCATCCATCCATCCATCCATCCATCCATCCATCCATCCATCCATCCATCCATCCATCCATCCATCCATCCATCCATCCATCCATCCATCCATCCATCCATCCATCCATCCATCCATCCATCCATCCATCCATCCATCCATCCATCCATCCATCCATCCATCCATCCATCCATCCATCCATCCATCCATCCATCCATCCATCCATCCATCCATCCATCCATCCATCCATCCATCCATCCATCCATCCATCCATCCATCCATCCATCCATCCATCCATCCATCCATCCATCCATCCATCCATCCATCCATCCATCCATCCATCCATCCATCCATCCATCCATCCATCCATCCATCCATCCATCCATCCATCCATCCATCCATCCATCCATCCATCCATCCATCCATCCATCCATCCATCCATCCATCCATCCATCCATCCATCCATCCATCCATCCATCCATCCATCCATCCATCCATCCATCCATCCATCCATCCATCCATCCATCCATCCATCCATCCATCCATCCATCCATCCATCCATCCATCCATCCATCCATCCATCCATCCATCCATCCATCCATCCATCCATCCATCCATCCATCCATCCATCCATCCATCCATCCATCCATCCATCCATCCATCCATCCATCCATCCATCCATCCATCCATCCATCCATCCATCCATCCATCCATCCATCCATCCATCCATCCATCCATCCATCCATCCATCCATCCATCCATCCATCCATCCATCCATCCATCCATCCATCCATCCATCCATCCATCCATCCATCCATCCATCCATCCATCCATCCATCCATCCATCCATCCATCCATCCATCCATCCATCCATCCATCCATCCATCCATCCATCCATCCATCCATCCATCCATCCATCCATCCATCCATCCATCCATCCATCCATCCATCCATCCATCCATCCATCCATCCATCCATCCATCCATCCATCCATCCATCCATCCATCCATCCATCCATCCATCCATCCATCCATCCATCCATCCATCCATCCATCCATCCATCCATCCATCCATCCATCCATCCATCCATCCATCCATCCATCCATCCATCCATCCATCCATCCATCCATCCATCCATCCATCCATCCATCCATCCATCCATCCATCCATCCATCCATCCATCCATCCATCCATCCATCCATCCATCCATCCATCCATCCATCCATCCATCCATCCATCCATCCATCCATCCATCCATCCATCCATCCATCCATCCATCCATCCATCCATCCATCCATCCATCCATCCATCCATCCATCCATCCATCCATCCATCCATCCATCCATCCATCCATCCATCCATCCATCCATCCATCCATCCATCCATCCATCCATCCATCCATCCATCCATCCATCCATCCATCCATCCATCCATCCATCCATCCATCCATCCATCCATCCATCCATCCATCCATCCATCCATCCATCCATCCATCCATCCATCCATCCATCCATCCATCCATCCATCCATCCATCCATCCATCCATCCATCCATCCATCCATCCATCCATCCATCCATCCATCCATCCATCCATCCATCCATCCATCCATCCATCCATCCATCCATCCATCCATCCATCCATCCATCCATCCATCCATCCATCCATCCATCCATCCATCCATCCATCCATCCATCCATCCATCCATCCATCCATCCATCCATCCATCCATCCATCCATCCATCCATCCATCCATCCATCCATCCATCCATCCATCCATCCATCCATCCATCCATCCATCCATCCATCCATCCATCCATCCATCCATCCATCCATCCATCCATCCATCCATCCATCCATCCATCCATCCATCCATCCATCCATCCATCCATCCATCCATCCATCCATCCATCCATCCATCCATCCATCCATCCATCCATCCATCCATCCATCCATCCATCCATCCATCCATCCATCCATCCATCCATCCATCCATCCATCCATCCATCCATCCATCCATCCATCCATCCATCCATCCATCCATCCATCCATCCATCCATCCATCCATCCATCCATCCATCCATCCATCCATCCATCCATCCATCCATCCATCCATCCATCCATCCATCCATCCATCCATCCATCCATCCATCCATCCATCCATCCATCCATCCATCCATCCATCCATCCATCCATCCATCCATCCATCCATCCATCCATCCATCCATCCATCCATCCATCCATCCATCCATCCATCCATCCATCCATCCATCCATCCATCCATCCATCCATCCATCCATCCATCCATCCATCCATCCATCCATCCATCCATCCATCCATCCATCCATCCATCCATCCATCCATCCATCCATCCATCCATCCATCCATCCATCCATCCATCCATCCATCCATCCATCCATCCATCCATCCATCCATCCATCCATCCATCCATCCATCCATCCATCCATCCATCCATCCATCCATCCATCCATCCATCCATCCATCCATCCATCCATCCATCCATCCATCCATCCTCCCTCCATTATTCCTTCCTTCCTTCCTTCCCTCCCTCCCTCCCTCCCTCCCTCCCTCCCTCCCTCCCTCCTTCCTTTCTTCCTTCCTTTCTTCCTTCCTTCCTTCATTCCTTCCTTCCTTCCTTCCTTCCATCCATCCACCCTCCCTCCCTCCCTCCTGCCTTCCTCGATCCTCGCCCCCTCCGTCCCACTCTCACTCCCTCCCGCCATCCCTCCCTCCCACCTTCCTTCCTTCCTCCCCCCCTCCCTCCTTCCTTTCTTCATCCGTCCTTTCTTCCTTCCTTCCTTCATCCATCCATTCTTCCTTCATCCATCCTTTCTTCCTTCCCTAATTCATCCATCCTTTCTTCATTTATCTTTCTTATGTCACTCCTTCCTTCATTAACTGGTAGGATTGATGGATGGATTGAGGGATGGTAGGGTGGATGAATGGATGAATGGGTGGGTCGATGGATGGGTGGGTCGATGGATGGGTGGGTGGATGGATGGATGGGTGGGTGGATGGGTGGATGGGTTGGTGGGTGGGTGGGTGGGTGGGTGGATGGATGGAGGGAACTCGAAATTCATATTGCTCATTAAATCTTTCAAATACACTTGAATCCTATTAGTCTAAATTGTATAGACAATTATTTAATTGTTGGAAATTAAAAAATGTTCTTTCCTAAATTCGACTTCAAAAGACTTGGAAACAAAGTCCAACAACACCTTTTGAAATATAGTTTACTGTTCAAATGATTAATGACCGTTGTGTGATCTCTTTGATCAATCAACAGACTGATACTAGAACCTCGTTCAGAAAGGTACACCTTCTGAACAAACAGAATCGATATCACTGGGTTAATATGCATGGCTTGATCTCTTTGATCAACCGCCACTCATTCATGAGTGTATTACTGGAAGCCCACTCAGAAACCTTAGAACTCAATCAACGTCAATGGATTTAGACAATAGTCTTTTAACATCTGTGGCAGTCCAAATCTTTAATGTGAATAAAATTTAAAATTTTCAAAGTACAATTGAAAACTAATCTAAGCCACATCCATAAGGCCATCAATTCTAATAAATAGACATATTTTGGGTGGACAGGCAGATTTGTTCTGTGGCCTGAAGCTGACAAATCTTGTCGAAACCGGTCGCCGACTTCACGACGCCGCATAAGATTATTGGTAATATACACAATTATCCTTTGATAGCTTATATTAATTATTTAAATATTAACATGCTTAATCATAACCTTATTTTTTTCACCGGTAGATTTTTGTTACGCCTGTAGATTTTGCTAGGCTTGTAATTCGATAGACTTCCCTTGGTTCACGATTCCATTAGGTCCCCTCAACTTTCTGGTATTCTTGTAGATTTTAGTGGCAGAAACATTGAATTATCTAACTAGTAAAATTATGGCTGGAGTTAGCAAGAGTAGAAGACGGGATGACAGGAGGTCTAACGACAGTCGCCCGCCATCTGCCCAGGCTGCACTAACCAAGTGTTACTACATGATTATACAATGCTCTTGAATGATCATGTACGTAGGGGCAGTTTGCCTCCTGGATTGAGCCGGAAAGTGTCAGAGTTAGAGAGACAGAATTTCTTCTGTAAACCAGCGATGCCAAACGCCGAGGTCCGTAAGGACATCTTAGCCGCAAATTTGAGATGGGCCATATCTTTACTTCAGGTTAACATTAGTCACTATAATTTCCAGCTTGGTCGTCTTATGTCGCTCCTCATCGAAGCTCAGTCCAAACCAAATTTAGATTTAGGTAGAGCGAAGAACACAGCAATAAATTGGGCCCGAAATAACTATTGCAGGAAGTTTCATTCTTCATCAATTGGTCAGTTTTATGATTTCATCAGACCTTTTGATCCGCATTTTAGAACCTGCCATAGTACAACACCCCCTGTAGGATCACCTGTGACATTACCAGGAACATCCACTACAGGGCCCTCTGTGGCCCTACCAGGCACACCGACTGCAAGATCAGCCTTGACCGTACCAGTCATCCCGCAATCAAATCGGAAACGGAATAGGGCACCAACTGAGAGTCCCCCAGTAGTTAAGCGGGTGAATAACCAGTGCTCACCAGTGTTCCCCCTGCAGTCTCCTGTGGTGGATCCGCTCCTGATTCTACTGTCAGAATGGTCACCGTCAGTGTCTGTTCATGTGGATCCTAGTCAGATCCCTCTTCCGGTCTCACCACTGTCCCCAGTCGAGTTTCTTCCCCTTCTACAGAGAGCAGCTACTGACCGACCTGGTCAAAAGACCAGATCGTCGACGCCGAGGTCCCAGCCACCACAACCTAAATTTACGCCCACACCTAAGCCCAAACCTACGCCTAGGGATACACCCAAAGAGCATAGGTCTTTCTACAAGTTTCGGTTCGTGGTGGATAACAAGAATGAATGGCGCCTTCCTACTCTGAACAAGAATATTCTGCTGATTGGGTCTTCAAATTTAGCTCGTATCAATCAGACACCTCATCCATATATGCAGGTAGCAATCTATCCAGGTGCTAAGATAAACCACATTAGGAATATGGTTAGAAAATACAATGAGGTCTTCCAACCTCAGCGTATCATCCTTAACATCGGAATTAATGATAAGGACGAACTTCAGCATGACACGTCCCAAAGAATTGAGAATCTGTTTAGAACCATGCGTTCAAAATTTCCAAAGGCTAAAGTTCACTTTGCCAAACTAAATTATTCGAAGCACCTGACTACAACCCAGAAACGAAACATGCAATTCGTTAATAGCCGTGTAGATGCCTTAAGGGCCAAGGTCCCTATCCCTCCCAGCCTCCCTGTGTCTGAATTTCAGGTGGTTGAGGACAACGTCCACTGGACTGAGTGCACTGCAAATAGGATGTATAATAGTTGGTTATCGCACCTTAATTTAAACTAACTATGGGTCAGGGTACTAACCACCCAGAAATTGGCCTGGGTGGTAATATCGTTAACCTAACTGGTTCTACATTGTCTGAAGCAGAAAGATCTTTGCTAAATCTCGGTCTAACATATGTACCAACACCACGGCCCAAAGTCGACATACATGCCCTTTTAGATAATGGCTTATGGGAAATTGAAGAATTTTCTCACCGTGTAAAATTTTTGTCGAAATTCCAAGAAAAATTCCAGCATGTTGTTATATAGTATAGACATGCCATTCGTACAGCAACGCTTAGTATTTCATCAATTATGCGTTCGTGACAGACTTATCCACGTCATTCATGACGCAATTGATTATGCCGTCAGTCTGCACATTACGCAGATGATTATGACATCATATGATTGATGGGTAAACTAGAAAGGTCCATTGCGTTTATCATGGAATTAGCAGACTTTTTTCGAAATTCCAAGAAAAACAACTTTCTACCTTTTGTTGAAAAAACTGGCTGGGCACCTAACTCGAAGTTGGTTGACCCTGCGATCCCTGATAGTATAAAAGCTATCAAGGAGCGTGTTGAAAATCTAGAATTTCCTCAAAATCATCAAAATTTGTCATATCAAGAACGTTTAGTCTTAACAATGACATCGTTATAAAGCCTGCTGACAAGGGATCTGCTACTGTAGTAATGAGTAAGGATAATTATATTCGAGAAGCGCATCGGCAACTCAGTAATCTGAAACACTACCGCAAATTAGACGAACCACTCTGGCAAAATAATTGTGATAAATTTAATGGAATCCTTCAAGAAATGGCTGACAACAAGGCCATAACGAAAAAGCAGTTTAAATACCTTACTGCTAAACGAGATTTAAATCCCCGTACGTTTTACCTTTTGCCAAAAATTCATAAACCTATTGAGTCATGGTCCGACCCCATGATACCACCGGGTCGAGCTATTATCTCTGATTGCGGCTCTGAATCTGATCGAATTAGTGAAATTATTGATTACCACCTACAACCAATTGCGAATAGACATTTCAGCTTTTTGAACAACACTGAGGATTTCCTATCCGAGGTCTCCAAAATTTCTGTTCCTCCAAACTCACTCTTGATAACCAGATTCAGATTTTCAGATTTTTTATTTACACCCAGGCCACATAATGGCATATGGGGAATATGAATTTACAGAAATTATAAATGTTATGGCGATCAGATATTATATATCAATTCATAATTACATATTTTGGTATTTATCTAGTTATATAACCACTGTTTGTGCTTTCGGTAGTAGTAGTAGTAGTAGTAGTAGTAGTAGTAGTAGTAGTAGTAGTAGTAGTTGCAATAGCAGTAGCAGTAGCAGTAGCAGCAGCAGCAGTAGTAGTAGTAGTAGTAGTAGTAGTAGTAGTAGTAGTAGTAGTAGTAGTAGTAGTAGTAGCACAACCTTATTTTCAACAATAAACAATTATATCCATTCATATCACGACAGAGACTATTTTTATAGCTGCAGCAGCAGCAGAAATAGCAATAGCAGTAGCAGTAGCAGTAGTAGTAGTAGTAGTATTAGTAGTAGCACAACCTTATTTTCAACAATAGACAATTATATCCATTCATATCGCGACAGAGACTATTTTGGGTATTCACCACCGAAGTGACTTGCTCGATAATCGAACCAGTCATTGCTGTGTTAAATCTACAAAACAACCTCTCATCGTGTTACTCTATAATTTTTCTACAATTAGGTTTCTTGTTATTGTTTCTTGGATAGCCACAGTGTGGGGCAACAAACTGGTTGTTAAGGCAGGTGGTTGTTTGCATTATGTGACTTTGGCGTCGGCTAAAATGTGACATGTTTTTTATGACATCAGATACTTGGGTAACAGACGGGTCAGTTCTTAGTTGGTTTAAGGGAAATCTTTAAAAGGACCACATTATAACGTTACACTATAACGTTAGCTGACAGCTAACGCATTTCTATCATGACATCAGATACTTGGGTAACATAGGGTCAGTTCTTAGTTGGTTTAAGGGAAATCTTTAAGAAGACCACATTATAACGGTACACTATAACGTTAGCCGACAGCTGACGCATTTCTATTATGACATCAGATACTTGGGTTACATAGGGTCGGCTCTTAGCTAGCTTAGGAGAAATCTTGAATAACCAGTGTGGGACACCAAGCGGGTTACTAGGGCAGTTGCCTGCTTACGTTGTATGATTGTAACGTCAGATAAAAAGTGACTCATTTTTATTATGACATCAGGTACTTGAGTAACAGATCGGATCGAATCTTAGGTAGTTTATGGGGAATCTTGTGCACCCACCCAGTGGAACCTGTTCACTAATGCGGTCAGTTTGTTCCATTTGGGTTCAAAAGCATGTGGTCCGACTCGAGCACTACTCTGAATGGAGCGACATCTAGCGGTAGAGTAGTTTTCTAGACATGGTTGACTACTATGTTTAAACCGTACTATTATTAATATTGTTGTTATTGTTGCTGTTGTTGCTGTCGTTGCTATAGTTATTGTTGTTGTTGTTGTTGTTGTCGTCGTCGCCGTTGTCGTTTTCGTTTTCGTTGTCGTTGTTGTTGGTGTTGTTGCTGGTGGTGGTGGTGGTGGTGGCGGTGGTACTTTGCAATTCTCGTCAATGTTGTGTTGTTAATCTGCGAGTCCATTGTGTATAGGGTTAATCAACGTTGGAAGTGCCTATTAATTTCTTCGATCATATGGCAGACCTTTATTAGTAATTTCTTGTTCTTCGTTGAAAGCAGTTGGTGAAATTTCGAAAAATTTGGTCTTTTATAATAGTGTTTTGGGAAGATTTCTATACAGATTTCTAAAGAATTCGCAGATGAATAGGTAATGAAATCCATCTCCTATTTCATTCAGGGTGCATAGTGGACAGATTCTTTCTTCCCGGGGTATGCCTTCCCACCGCCCCGTTTCTATTGGTAGCCGATGATTGCTTGTTCTAAATTTCGTGAATAAGATTCTGTTACGGTCATTTAAGTTCATGAGATAATTTTCCATTTCCCAATTTATTTTAAAAGAGTGGTAGATTTTTCCTTTCCAAGATACGCCCATCTCTGATTGCCATGTTTGAATATATTGGTCATCAAGATTTTTGTTTATTCTTATTTTTGTTTCATTGAAGTTGTGTATTGTTTGGTTCGTCCAGAGATAGCTATGCCCCATGCTATCTAAAATATTTTTTATAGAGTCTAGCCATTTGTAGTATGTTCCGTTCTGATTGTGGTCTAATAGAATATGTTTGTATATTTTGCAAGCGAGTTTGTGTTTGCTTACCTGAGATGATCCTAAGCCAGTATGTTATCATGCGTTTTCTTATTACAATTTGTATTGGGGTTTCTCCCAACTCGCCGTATATCATATACTTTGGGGTGCTATTTTTTATTTTTAGGATGTACCGGAAAAAATCTAAATTTGCTTTCTCTAATAGGTTACAGTTTTCTATTCCGATTACTTCGCACCCATATAGTAGGATTGGCTCAATTATTTGGTGGTACAATTTAATATGGCAATCCGTTGGTAGGTCCAGCTCCCTGGCTCGGCGATGTAGTGCAAATGTAGCTTTGCGAGCTTGTTCGGAAATATTTTTCTCCGCTAAAAGGAGGCGGCTATTATATGAAAAAAATATTCCAAGATATTTGTAGCTATCTACTATTTCAAGCTCTATTAATTTAAGACGAAAATGTAGTTTTTCAGAGTCTTTTTGTACTGCCAAAGACCATGACCTTTGTTTTGTCTATATTAATTTTGAGTTTCCATACGTCGCAGTATTCATCAAAAGAATTGAGCGTTTCCTGTAGGTCGCGTGAACTATTTGCTAGTACAGCAGTGTCATCAGCATAAAGAAGGATTAGTAGATTCAGTAAATTATTTATTTCTTCTTCTTCGCTATAGAGTTCTATTTGCTTACGGTTTCGGTTCTGAAGAAAGTTTTCTAAGTCATTAAGGTATATTGCAAATAGAATAGGTGAGAGATTTTCTACCTGTCGCACTCCTCTGATACAGGCGAAGGGCTGTGAGACTGCATTATTGAACTTAACTGCTGATTTTATGTTGGTGTACATGCTTTTAATTACGTTAAAAATCTTGCCAGAGATACTATGCTGTCTAAGTTTATACCAAAGTCCATCGCGCCAAACCGAGTCGAAACCTTTTTCAAAATCTACAAAGCAGCAAAATAGTTTTTTCTTTCTTCTTTTAAATATTTCTATTAATGCATAGAGTGTAAAGATGTTGTCAGTAGTGGAAAGCCATTTCTAAAGCCTGCCTGATTTTCAAACAGTTTGTCAGAGTTTTCGAGGAATTTATTTATTCGACTACTCAATATAGATGTAAAAAGTTTTCCCAAACAGCTAAGTAACGTAATTGGTCTGTAGTTTGTGGGGGCGTTCGGATCGCCTTTTCGTTTGTATATGGAGATAATGGTGCCTTCAGTCCAAGAATCTGGTGTTATCGCAGAGTCTAGGACTAAGTTAAAGAGAGATTTGTATACATCTAGTATAATATGATCTGTTGATTTTATGTATTCATTTAATATTCCGTCTGGTCCTGCAGCTTTGTTTGTTTTGAGTAGTTTAATGGATTTCAGTCTTTCTTCACATGTGATAGGGGAATTTAATATGTTGTTTTCTGGTGACGTGTCTGTTGGTTCATCATTTACCAATGTAAGATCTCTGTTTCTGTACCGTCTTCTTCATTTATGGATTTGAAAAATGTATCCATTTCCTCTGGTGTTACTATGGATGGTTCTAATGTATTTTTCAGTTTTTTTAATTTCCAGTAATCTTTTGGGTTACTGCTACTCATTGCTCTAATTTCCCTTTGGCGATTACATTTGTATCGAGCAATTGACTGTTTCATGATAATTTTACAATTCCTGCTGGCGTCTATCATGGGTTGTCGGTTTATTTCTATATTTCGACATCTGAGTTCATTTCTGGACCGATGATATTCTATACGCGCTTTTTTGCAGTTTTCGTTATACCATGGACCACAGGATTGTTTTTTCTGTGGTATACAAGTGGGCTTAATATTACCGAAAGAGAAAATTCCGTTCGTAATCCCGTTAATGTTTTGCGCGCCAAGTGCACCATTTGCAATCTGGGTTTTTACATTTGCCAAAGCGTAGTGGTGTAATATTTTATCGATAAATGCATTTCTTTGCTCAAACTTCCATTTTCGCCTTGTTAATGAGTCGGTGTTGTTGGTATTATTAGATTCTTCTAGCTTTGATATACCGTAATCTATAACGCTACCGTACCTCGATGTTAATTTACCTAAGTTTGCGTCTGTACCTGCTCTACCATTGAGTATGTAGAAGCTGTTGTATTTACATAGGTCAAGTAGTCTATGACCATAATTATTAGGACGATTTTTGTCCTGCGATATGCGTTTTGGTGCATCAAATTGCGTGCTTCCTTCTATATCATTTGGATCGGTGCCTACAAAATGATAACCCTCGACATCGATGCTATGTACACAAACATTGACATCGAAAGGGGTTTGACTTCTGTTCGCAGAGCATTTGATAAATATCCTGATAACAATAGGCCCACTAGCGAAATATTAGCTCTCCTGGAGCTGAGTTTAAAGGGCAATGATTTCGAATTCGCTGGCGAAATCTACCAACAAATCTGTGGATGCGCTATGGGTAAACGTTTTAGTCCTAGTTTTGCCAACATCTATGTAGCTGAGTGGGAAGAAGATGCGCTTAACAAATGTCCTAAGCAGCCCTTATTTTACCGCCGGTACCTCGATGATATATTTATGATCTGGAATCATTCGAGGGAAGAGTTTGATGAATTTTTCACTATTTTGAACAATCACGATCCTAACATAAAACTTAAAGCCAACATCGACCAGTCGTCGTAGACTTTTTAGACGTTACTCTCTACAAAGGTGTAAATTATAACACGAGTGGGTTTCTTGATTACAAAGTATTCTTTAAGCCCACCGATTCCCATCAACTACTGCATAAGAAATCTTTCCATCCACCTCATACCTTTAAAGGTATTGTCAAATCACAGATTATCCGATTTCATCGAAATTCTAGTGATAGAAAGAATTTTGAATCTGCGTGTTCCACCTTATTTAAAGCACTCAAACCGAGGGGATATTCAACACGATTTTTGCGCAAAATAAAGTCCGAAACTTTACATGATTTGGAAAATATTACTGATAAGGCTGCCGATCAAAAGCCTACCAAAATTCGTCACAATCGTCCGATTATAGGCGTAGGACAATCTCAGAAATGTGGAAAGAAGAGGTGTAAATTAGACCTCTATCTACCTAATCAGAAAACATTTGTCAGTTATCAGAACAAAAGCAAATTCCAACTTCAGTCTAATTTAGATTGCGATTCTAAAAATGTTATCTATTTAATATCTTGCAAATTATGCCAAAAACAGTATGTCGGTGAAACAAAATTCCCTTTAAGATGGCGAGCAACTAGACACCTTTGCGATATTAGACACGACGAGGACACCAACGTAGCTCAACATTTCAATCTTCCTGGTCATTCTGTCGATAGACACTTTGAAATTATGCCTATTGAGCAACTGCCTCTTTCTGCTACGGCCGAAGAAACTGATAAACAAAGAAAACTTCGAGAATCATTTTAGATTAAGCAACGAGAGGCATAAACGTGGACCCTGGTCTTGCTGATCAACGTGAAATTATTCCATTCAGTTTAACATACAATCGAAAAAATGTTGAAATTTTGAAAGATGAATATCATAAATTGCAGGATAAAATGAAAGAACCTCTCAATTTGCGTCCAGTGATAGCCTTTAAGAAAAACTCCAATCTACGTGACATCTTGGTTAATTCGAAATTAACTCTTCAAAAACCTTCAGAATGAATGATATATATATTATTCATATTTTATAGGCCATACCGCCTCTATCAAACAAACATAACAAATCTCAGACAAAAAAATAAATACAAAATATCTCCCAACCTTGGGAGATCCTGAGCCAGTACGTTTAATCATATAACCACCAGCACTGCCACCACCACAACCACCAGCAAAACCACCACTAGCACAACTACCACTACTACCACCACCAACAACACCAGGAATAACATATCTTTCTTTACATTTCTCATTAACTCCTCACACGTGAATCAGATCGTACCCGCCATACCCGAATTGATTCATACGGCAATGCGTTGTATACCTTTAATGTATAAAATTGTCAAAAAATATTAAAGATTTGCTTAGAGACCGCCATGTTTCAGGCCAACAGAATACTTTTAAATTTCTCACTGTAATGACTGGCTCCTTATCGAGCTGGTCATTCCAATAGTAAATTCTCAATTACAGTTTTTCTGGTTTGGAAATGAACATCGCACCAGGCCTTCGACGGTTTTGCCAGCACCGCCATGAAGGGTTATGAGACCAGATTTACTTTAGTTACTATCATTCAAGCTTGATTCATGGATTCCCTCTATAAGTGGTGTAGATTCGATCGTGGCAGACCTTATCTCTTATGGATGAGTTAACACATCCATAGCGTGTTAACAAAGCAGAGTGACTGTGACGTTATAGTCGACCCATGCACGTATATTCATCGATACGAGACACTGTCTGCGAGGGCAAGATGAATTAGACAAGGAATAACTAAAAAGGTAATTTTTATTTTGTGACCTATTGCAAGTTAACCAATTTACTGCAGCAAGCAAGTGATAAAAATTGTGTGAAATGGTGGAAGGTCTAAGCAACCAAGGATATGCAGCAGAAATAATTTCAAAACGAAACCATCGAGCGTACACCTGGGAAGTGGAACTTAAAAACTGACACAATATCATATCTGGTTATGCATGGGAATATTTTAAGTGGTGAGGTGAGGTGGGTGGGGTTGGGGTGGGAGTGCTAGCTTGCTACAAATAGAACCATCCAATCTGTCAGTCTCATATATGACATCATAATCAAGGTAGGCTGACGCCACAATTCAAATACATCATGAACGGCGTATCTAAGTCCGGTTATTAGTCCATCATGTGTACAAATAGTATGTTTTACTACTTAATAACCATATTCATCAAAGACATATAATTAGTACACTTATGATGGACTTTTTTATTTCGTATGATGAAGCTATACGTCATTATGACTGCAACGTCCGTCAACTTGTGACGTAATTGATCATGACATCAGCTACTTGAGTGACAGATCGGATCCATTAATTTCAAAAATAATATGGACTGGGATCAATAATCGCAACGCAGCAATACCGTGTAGCTATATGATTCGTCTTTGTTTACATAATTTAGTCATAAGCCATAAGATGCCCCCGTTAAGGTTGTCAGTCACTCTTAATCGAAAAGTCAGTTTGAGTATCTATTCCCGAATGGTCATCATAGTGGTCATTACCTTCACTGTTTTCCAGTTCCGTGTGGTCAGCAGTTATGATTTCTGTGCTAACGTGACCATTGTGATCACAAACACCATTCAATGCGAGCGTGTCTATGTCTCGACCACGAGAAACTAGACAAGATAAACACCATTATATACAGGGTTCGCCCAAGGCCACTTAAACATGGCAAGTCTATACAATGTGGCATGTTGCCAGTACCCCCATCGGCCTGTTTTGACAGTTATAGATTGGCAGCTTGGTGTCCATTTACTCAGTAAACGTGATTCCTTTTCGAGCGAGAGTTCGGGCCATTAGAACTTGGCTACGAACCATGAATAATCGAGCAGAATCGCTAAACAGGAGATGATTACACTGCGCCAGAGAAAGCTACAGTTACTTCATAATTCCATCTAAAGATGATATTGTAAATTGCAGCATTGTTTCTTTTTCATAAAGTTAAGCTGAGAGAGAGAGAGAGAGAGAGAGAGAGAGAGAGAGAGAGAGAGGGAGAGAGGGAGGGATAGGGGGGGGGGGGGTGGGGGGTGGGAGAGTATAGGAAAACTAACACCACCCAGGTCAATGGAGGAATCCAGTTTTACCTATGCACCGTCTATCGCTTGCTAAGCTCCGCCCACGCTTTACACGTGTTGGGAGCCATCGATCACTGCACTCTGTGTATATCAATTTCCACAAAACTATACAGGTAAGCTGTTGAACATTTCGAGACTAATCTCACTTGGTGCTGTTGCTGCTTATGGCAGCAACAGCGCACAGTCAAATTGGTTTCAAAATATTCAACAGAATGCTTATTAAATAGTAAAGACATACAATTCGTACACCCTAACGGACTATTAAGCGTTTAAGACGGACTAAATCGAGCCATTCATGACATAATTGATTATGACTTCATCAAACACGTCACGTAGTTGATTATTACGATTATGACTATTATTATGTTGATGGAAAAACTGGATTTCTCCATTGTTGGTCAAGTGAAATGTTAACACTTAGCACCCTGGTGTTCAAATTTTAAATCTTAAAATTAAATTAAAAGATAATTGGTGTTCATTTTTCAACACATTTGGTGGGAGATTGTGCTGTCGTAGACAGCAACATCCTCCAAAAATATTGTTTAAAAATGTACACCAATTTCTTTGATATTGACACAATAAAAGATAGAATATTGACATCAGAGTGGTAAGGATTAATAGCCCGATCCCTTTCTATCCATTCCCCGCCCATTACTAACTAAGCTATGCCCACAATTTACCCATCGATCGAACCATGAAATCTCAGAATTCCAAAATCAAGGTAACTATACGTGTAAGCTGTTGAATATTTTGAAACTATCTTGACTGAGTGCGGTTGTTGTCAATTTATCGCACATAGATAATAGACAATACCACTAAATCAACGTTCATTCGTTGTAAGTAGAATATAAACAACACATATTTAGCAAATGAAATCAGCAGATAATATATAAACTTTGCCCGTATACATATTCAGCATATGATACCGATAGAAATCAATTTAATAACAAGTACATACCATGTTCAAACACATCTTCGTCGTATTCAAATTCTGGCAATAATATGTGCTTAGGTCTGCCAGAGCCAAAGCTAAAACTATCAGGCCCATAACATCCAGTCTTCATAAATGTATATCATGTTGTCTGGTATTGCCAGCTTGCAGACATTTCAGTCTTTTCTAGTAATAGTACATAGTTTTGCGAATGGTTCCGGCAAACCAAATATGGCAACCGATCTTGATATATAGTATGATTGATTGTATCAATAGCAAAGTTCGCATAGACAATTTTACTTGAATTAGACTTTGGGAACTTAATATTAAGCTTTGCACAGAGCTGCATTGACTGGTCAGTGACTAAATTTGGTTCTACTACTGCTAAACAGCAGAAATAATCGCACACGTTACCTCACTGATAACGCAGCTTAAGGGGCCAATGCTCTGCCGATACCAGGACGATACTGAAAGTATCGACATGGTATCGGCCCAGCATCGGTCCAGTAAGCTGCGCTATCTGAGCTGTAAGATTTGCCGATAAACACATTGGATGAATCCACTCTTAGCTTTGTCCCGCCCACCTCTAGCTAAACTCCACCCATGTATTGCCTGATCGAATCCTGAACTCCCTGACGACCAATTTCCGGTAGGCTGTTGAATATTTTGAAACTAATATGATAGGGAGCTG
Source organism: Chaetoderma sp. LZ-2023a (assembly GCA_034401795.1). NCBI lineage: Eukaryota > Metazoa > Mollusca > Caudofoveata > Chaetodermatida > Chaetodermatidae > Chaetoderma > Chaetoderma sp. LZ-2023a. The sequence continues at coordinate 55,783,115 of CM067365.1, forward strand.
TTGTTGCCTATGGCAGCAACAGCGCTCAGTCAAATTAGTTTCAAAATAGTCAACAGATTTATAATTTATAAACATTCTTTTGAATATTTTGAAACTGATTTGAATGTCATCTGTTGCCATGGGAAGTGACAGCCCCAGTTAATTTAGTTGCAAACTATTCAACAGCCTACCAGGATAGTTACTTTGATATTTGGTTCTAGCAAATCAGTGTTCAAAGTTTCTAATCGATTCCCACACGCATAACTAATTTACATGAACCTGTTGATCCCATAATGAGCAGTAGTTCCATGTCAATTTCATTTCAAATTATTCAACAGAATATGTATGAAATTGTAAATAAATTTCCAAATTCGGCCGTGTGGGCCTCAAAGAATTAATGGTGCTTCGAACAGTAGTCATCGATTCAGTCATTTAATAATCAATGGGACTCATTTCCACTACGACCGGGTGCACCCGTTTGTATCAATTGTATCTCATCAGAAGGAGGCATTATGAACCAGCAAATAATTGAATCCAGTCGACGAATCACATGGTGTGTGCGCGTGTGCGTGCGTGTGTGCATGCGTGCGTGCGTGCGTGCGTGCGTGCGTGCGTGCGTGCGTGTGTGTAATTAATCAAAGGACCTTTCCCAGTTACCCATCAATCATATGTCATATTCAACTACGTGACATGTAATGACGTAGATACGTTCGTCAAGAACGCTTAATTGAGGACGCTAAGCGTTGTTGTACGAATTGTATGTCTTTACCATTTAATAAAGATGCTTTTCAATATTAGTTTTCTGGAAATTGATAGTCAGATAGTTCAGGGATCGATGGATCCCAGCACCGGCGAAGTGTGGTGGGTGGAGCCAGCTAAAATGGGCGGGGCATAGCTAAAACTGGATTCCTCCCTTATCTTACAGAATTACTACATAAATACATATCCAAACATCAGTTAAATAGATAGGTGTGTCTGTGCAGTAGATATTCAACTGGTCGATATACCCACGTCATTCCAAGACAACTAGGCAAATAATAAGGTCTCCTAATGGACCTTTCTAGGGTAATGACGTCATATGACGTCATAATCAGCTAAGTGGTGCGTAGGATGAGGTCATAATCATTACGTCATAAATGATTCAATGCTTTAACTCTTAATTGTCCGACACGTTGTGCGAATTGTATGTCTCTACTGTTTAATAAACATGCTGTTGAATATTGTGATACTAATTTGACTGTGCGATGTTGCTGCCAGCACCCAGTCAAATTAGTTTCAAAATATTCAACAACTTACATGTACCGTCTTCTGGAAAATTGATAGTCAGAGAGTTCAGAGTTCGGTCGATCCCAACACGACAGAGGTGTGGGCGGAGGTTAGCTACAGATGGGCGGGGCATAGCTAAAAATGGAAATTCCCATTGTCTAGCAACCTGCAAGCTATGTTTCAATATGACAAACGCCACATCCATCATTGGATACATTTACTCGTCGAAGCTTCGTCTCCGGCAAGGATCTCAAAATAATGATGCTAATATATTTCTCCAATGCTCGAATAATCCGCAGGGATGTTGCATAATATATTGTGGCATAATAATGATTACTATTGAGAACGTGGTTGGATAATCTCATAACAAAACAGTAATTTAATGCCAACTGACTTCCAGCTATTATGAGGACCATATAAATATTGTTGCCAAATTGTATGGAAATTGGTATTATATATGTCAAGCAAATGCCAAACTAATCTGTTGGGCTAGAGCCATTCCAGAATACGTAATGGATTCGGTTGAAGATATAGAATCGCCAGACAAATGGCAAATAAACCAGGATAATAACCAGCCCTAGTTTTGTGGCCACACTGCTGGTGTTGTTTGAGGAAGCATCATAGGCTGATCATTATATTACATCCCATGGCATATAATGGTTGCTTTTATATTGTGCAGGTTTTTGATCGTTCAAGGAACTTTGGGGACAGCTTTGTGTTTAATTGTAAAACCTGACTCCATAAGATCCATAAAGTCTCTGCGAATGGAATGTTTTATTAATAATTTCCAGACTGGATAATGTTACTTTGCTTGATTATAAAGTACTCTCTGATTACCATACAATATGAATTTTATAGCGCCCTCTTAGCGCGCGGAGGTTGCATTACGCAATGCAGTAAAACATATATAAATCACCAACCTGACTGCTGATGACATATGTCTGTGGTTTCCAAAACTATGTGGACTGGTCACAATGGCCCCCACCCGACCATCACCCCTTAAAGTCATTTCCTGTGTCAGCCTACCTATCTGTATTGACCATCTTTGTGCTCCAAGTAATATGTCAATCTATGTATGACTGATCTGGTTGTTTTATATTTCCTTGAGGGCATGAGAACGGTGTTCTATTAATGCCACATAAACTAAACAACGGTGTTCTATTTGGTGGTAAAACTGTCCTATACATTCTTCCATTATAAGAATATGAAGCCATTAAATATGCTGCGAATAGATTGTGCACACAATGGCTTTTATTTTATTTCTGGAGAACTAATGACACCAAAATAGAATACCGCTTGACCGTTTGATGGTTGGTTGGTGTTGTGGGTTATGGCTTTGGCCAAATAGGGTTGCCTTGCGGGCTTCTGGTAACCCATTAATTCTGTTTGGAACCACCACATTTCGGCATAATGCCAAGACCTCAGCTTTGCTTAGTCTCCATCACTAAATCTTAATATTTTTGCCGTGCTTCGTTGTGTAAAAAAACCATGGAGACGTGGACCTCAGTATGTTGCTAGAGCCTAATACCAGTCTGCGTTAGACCAATCTTCCAGTATACAGATACATTCAGACAATAGACTGTGGTTAGACCTAGTCTACAGTGTGTGGTTTCATCCAGACATTATATTATGTGCTTAGATCCGAATACCAGTCTGTGGTTAGCTATATCCAACAGGCCCCGTTCTATCCAGATAACAGTCTGTTGTTAGATGCAGACACCCTCATCATTTAGATGCAGGTCTGTGGGTAAGAGACTGATATGCGAGACTTTAATTAGATTGAAATACCATGACGCTGATAAACAAGGGGGTCTACCAATGGGTTGATTCATTCCGAAACATATAGCTAGATCCAGACACTAAATAGGGTATATATTTATGATCGACTACCTATCTTCAAGAAGCAACCATCTAGACTCATTCGCACTCAGACAAAACATGACAAAGGAAGCTTGCTGTTTCAAGGCAAGACGGTATCAAAACGTCCACAAAACCAATCGACAAGTGGGGGAATATCCTCATCCCTCCCAGCAAGAAAAGATGATTGTATTAGGTTGACTGTTGAAACAAGATCAACTACCGCATGGACATAAACCTCATGCTGGTATATTCTATCACCATGCACACTCCATCTCACCCTACCAATGTCGTATCGAGAGCTTTGGGACCACAACTAGGCCAGTTCTACAATAGACGAGAAGAAACTGTTTGGCACCATTGTTGAATTGTTGCTCAATGATTGAACCGAAGCATACAACAAAGAAGTGAAGAGAAGACATCAGAAAGCGAAATGCTGGTCCTGTCCGTACATCCAAACAAAAATAGTTGCAGATAACGAACAGATTAATATTCCTGTGTGTTCAGAAGATTCGCTCCTTCCGGAGCAACATTGACAAGGCTGTAAAATACTGTGGGCGACAGAAGTGTAATGATATAAGCAACGAAACGATTGGTCTTGGCATGATAAGGAATGGAGGAATCAGGTTTTTCGATCAATCATATGACGTCATAAGCAATTACGTCACATGTAGGCTGACGTCATAATCAATTACGTCATGAGTGACTCGATATAATATGTCGTAGATGCATACTAGGTTGTACGAATTGTATGTCTGTACTATTTAAAGGGGAACACAAGAAGGGTCACCATCATTTGCATAAAACACGCAGTTCTATTGTAGAGCCCATATTTAAGCTACTGTGTAAATCTTTCCTGCGGCATATATATATATATATATATATATATATATATATATATATATATATATATATCCGATTAAAATGGTATTAAAGAGCTATGTTACTATAATTTTCTGCGAGTTAATTAAAATCACATCATAGGTTGAATCCAATGCGACAAGAACCATGATAACGGCACGCTGAAGACAGGAGGGCGTGCATTTGGATGGTGATATCTCTATCGGTGATAATGCTATCTACATGATTTATATATGTACAGATTGAAGAGATTACGACATTTTTCACACTATCCAAATTTATGGAATATATTTGTTATTTTCATACATTAGTTGCCGAACCTTAAGATGGCCGATTTGTATGAAGATGCCTGCCAATTACATGAATATTACAATACGTCAAGAAATGTTTAAGTTGGTATGAAAACATAAGTACCTAAATATGTATTGGGGTGTATGTAAGACCTATTTAAACTCTCTTATAAATAGATGAAACCTTAATAACATCATCTGCCGTAGCGCAAGTAAGAGCATTGATTCAAGAGTGGCAATTGCACTGATATACCTATACTATCGCGTCATTCATTTATCTCAAGATCAAAACTTTATTCAGAATCGGCACCATCAGAGAAATCAGACAGGGTTGTTATTATATATTCTTCAACATTTCCGTAAATAAGGTTTATACATTCCTAACACCGCCGAAGAGAAACCCCTTGTAAAAGGCATTTCGCAATTTTATTGCTGCAGCGTTGGATGACAGCGAGAAAAACGGGAATAGAAATTTAACTAATGTATCATATATTTAAATAACCAAGATACATATTTCAAATTTGAGCGCTGAGGTTACAATTATATTTTTGAAATCGTTACGGGCTGTAGAGTCATTTTATATAAATTAATATAGATGGTCTGGTGGTTCCTTTTAATGAACATACTGGTGGATATTTTGAAACTAATTTGACTGGAGCAACAGTAACCAGTCAAATTTGTTTCAAACTATTCAACAGCTTACCTGTATACCTTTCTGGAAATTGAGAGTCAGGGAGAGGGAGCAGGATCGACTAATCACAACACGTGTAAAGCATGCATATAGCTCATCTAGAGTTGGGCGGCGCATAGATAAAACTGGATTCCCATTGTTTATGAATTAGTGATTTTGACTGCCAAAGAGAAGGAAAATGAACGAATAAACAGGTTCTATATAAATGACAAGAGGCAGGTGATGGGCGGCTTACGGTATAAGAAACTTGTATACATTGGAGCCATCTAACCTGTAAAATGGATGGACAGATGGTTGCAATTAATGGAAGAGCACTGAACAGTGTTAGACCACATACGCGATAGGTGATTTCATAAACAATACAGATGTTTGAAAAGTGGGGAGAATCAGCAAGAAACTTGCTAGCTGATCATTGATCTCGCCAGAAATTGTTCCACACGTGACTGGCCAAGTTCGCACCACACCACAACACACCACCCACAGCACCCTGCACCACATCACACCACGCCACACCGCACCACACCACACCACACCACCCCGCAACACGACACACCACACCGCACCGCACCGCACCGCACCGCACCACACCACACCACACCACACCACACACCACCACACCACACCACACCACACCACGACACGACACGACACGACACGACACGACACGACACGACACGACACGACACCACACCAACCACACCACACCACACCATGGTATGACCAGTGGTGAGATTGTGTTTCAGGTCTATGCCAATCTGTGCATTCACATAGAATAGTCGCACATCTCAAGGTATATTTTAGTTAGATTAGTTACCAATGGCACTGTTAAGTATAACCCTGTTGGCAATATTATGCCCTATCCAAACAAAATGCTAGGAACACATCGCGAGGTCTTACCACATTAACCTGCGTAATGAGGAAGCGCGTTAACAGAAACCCCACATATCTAGCATTAATCTTGAAAAAGGAATTATCATACTTCATACTTTGGACACATCAATCGTCGCGAAGGCGACAGGAATAGAAGAGTTGGTAAGGATCGAAATGACTGGAAGTAAACCTAAACAGAGAGAGAGAGAGAGAGAAAGAGAAGAGAGAGGGGGTGGAGGTGTAGAGAAAAGTAGAGAGAGAGGGAGAGAGAGTGGATGAGAGGGAGAAGGAGATAGGGGGAGGGAGAGAGAAGGGGATGGAGATAGGGAGATGGGGAGTGGTGGAGAGAAGGAGAGCGAGATGTAGGGAGAGAGAGAGAGAGGAGAGGGGCAAAATGAGAGGGGAGAGGAGGGGACGAGGGAGAGGGAGAGTGTGGAGGGGTGTAGGGGTGGAGGGGGGGGGGGTGTTGTGAAACATGAACTATCCCGACCACCACCTCCCGGACGTTAAAACTTAAAATACACATGTATAACAATTATGTTATGTTTATTATTATATGATTTCTAATCTATGTTTATTATTATATCTTTACAGATCCCACCTTTTGTTCTATGTAAATAAAAACCTCACATCACTCATCATAGTCGTCTTATCACATCAATTTTATTTACATAGAAATGGAGCGATTACTGAGACCAGAGAAGCTGGACACTGATCCGAGCTCGAGTTTAACAAACAAGAATTGGCTCCACTGGCATCGAACTTTCTTTCTATCTTGCCTAGCGAGGATCTGAACAAGCTATACATATTAACAAACCATGTTAGCGTTCGGATATATGAGTACATCGAACATTATACTTCTTATGATGAAACGGTCACTATTCTTGGGGCCCTGTATGTAAAACCTACCAATAAAGTTTTTGCCCGTCATGTGCCACTCGACACCAGCAGAATGGAGAAATGCTCGTCGAGTTCCTCCAAGCACTCACAACACTGTCAAAAGACTGCAACTATCAGAATGTTACCGCGGCAGTATACCGAGATGCAGCGGTACGCGATGCTTTCATTACTCGACTCCAGTCAAAAGCAATACGCCAGCGACTGCTTGAGAACAAGACACTCGACTTGAACTCCATGTTCACACAAGCTCGTTCTCTTGAATCTGCTCAAAAGAGTTCAGAGTCATACAGTTTTTCACATCCCCCACTACCAACAGCAGCTGCAGCCACGTCCGAAAGTTCAACTCTGCCCTCTTCTCCTCCAGATGGACACTCAATTAGCACTCTTGAGGCGGCAATCGGGTCAAGTGTTACTTCTGTGGTTACAATAAACATCCACGAGAAAAATGTCCAGCTAAGGCGGCAACATGCAACAAGTGTCAAAAGAAAGGACATTTCGCTAAGGTATGCCGATCCAATCCTGCTGACAGATCTGGACACGGTACTACAGCTGCGATATTTCCTACATTAGCTGCGATAACTACCCATACACCAGCATCTCTGCTAAAATCCAGTTCCAAGGTCATGATCAATTCATTGACAGTGAGGTTCGACGCTTATTAAAGGAAGGAGTAATAGAACCAAGTAATTCACCTTGGCGGGCTCAAGCAGTTGTTACTCATGCGGAAAATAAAAAGAAGCGGTTAGCAATTGACTATTCACAAACCATAAACAGATTCACACTTCTTGATGCATATCCCTTACCGCGTATAGACGACATTATTAATAAAATTGCACAGTATCGTGTGTTCAGTACAATTGACTTGCGTAGTGCATACCACCAGGTTGGCATAAAGGATTCTGACAAACAGTATCCTGCGTTTCAAGCAGGTACTTCTCTCTCTATCAGTTCACTCGTGTACTCTTTGGGGTGACCAATGGGGTTGCCTGTTTCCAAAGGGTAATGGATGGTATCATTGACGAAGAATCCTTGCAAGCAACCTTTGCGTTACTTGATAATGTGACAATCTCTGGTAAAGATTAAAACGAACATGACATCAATCTCCAACGATTCCTTGCAGCTGCTTCGCGACGGAAAATCATCTACAATGAAGAAACGTCTGTGTTTTCTACTCGAAAGTTGTCCATTCTTGGTTCCATCGTAGAGGAAGGGGAGATTAGACCTGATGCAGAGTATCTACATCTGCCCCAGCAGCTTCCTCCTGCTAACAATATGAAAACTTTACATCGTACTATAGGGTTCTTTTCATATTATTCTAAATGGATTCAAGGATTCTCTGACAAAATTAGGTCGTTAGTTATTACACTACCTTTCTTATATCAGGAGGGGGGGGGGGAGCTAAAACTGCTTTTGAAGGTCTTAAGTATGACATTGAACAATCCGTAGTGTTAGCTATCGATGAGAACATTCCATTTGAAGTAGAGACTGACGCTTCAGATATTGCCATTGCTGCCATCCTGAACCAAAATTGCAGACCTGTGGCTTTCTTCTCTCGCACACTTCATGGTCCAGAGATTAGGCTGGCGTCAGTAGAAAAGGAGGCACTAGCTATCATCGAATGTATTCGTCACTGGAAACATTACCTCACTGGTAGACACCTCACTCTTAAGACTGACCAACGTTCAGTTACCTACATGATTGATATGAAACATAGGGGCAAAATCAAAAATGATAAGATAATGCGATGGAAGTTAGAGTTATCGCGCTACAGTTTTGATATTGAATAACATCCTGGAGAGGAGAACTTATCACCAGATACATTCTCTCGCTCTACATGTGTTTCAGTCTCAGTGTCTGATCTATATGAACTTCATAGTGCACTCTGCCATCCTGGTATAACACGGATAAACTACTTTGTGAGGACGCGTAATCTACCATATTCAATTGATGAAGCGAGATAGATGACTAAAGCTTGTAGGGTATGCGCTAAACCACAATTCCACAAACCTATCCAGGCTCATCTGATAAAAGCTATGCAACCTTTTGAATGCTTAAACATAGACTTTAAGGACCCATTGAAATCAAACTATCAGAATCTATATTTCCTGAATGTTATTGACGAATACAGCAGGCTCCCCTTAGTTTTTCCATGCAAGGATTTTAGTACACATACAGTGATTAACTGTTTATACCAACTATTCTCTATTTTTGGGATGCCAGCATATATCCACTCCGATAGAGGGTCTTCATTTATGAGTGATGAACTTCGTCGATTCCTCTCTGACAGGGGAATCGCAGCCAGTACGACAACCAGTTACAACCCTGCAGATAATGGCCAGGTTGAAAAATATAATGGAACAGTCTGGAAGGCCATAATTATTGCCCTCAAGACGCGAGGGCTACCAATGTCATGTTGGCAGAATGTGTTACCAGCTGCCCTGCACTCCATACGGTCATTACTCTGTACAGCTACCAATTCAACTCCTCATGAGCGGCTTTTTAGTTTTCAGCGACATTCATCAACTGGGAGGTCTGTGCCCACTTGGCTTTCAATTCCTGAACCAGTACTACTAAAACGCCACGTTCGCTCCAGTAAGGATGAACCACTTGTAGACAAAGTCGAGTTACTCCATGCCAATCCTCAATATGCACAAATCCGTTATGAAGATGGACGTGAGACTACAGTGTCAGTCAAGCACTTGGCACCATATGGGGACACGCTACTGAAAGATGATGTTCTGCCCAACTCTACTGATTTGCCGCCACGTGACGACACTCCGGAAACGAGTGGTATGGACTACACTGGTGAAACACATTCCAGTATGGATAGTGAGAAACGTTTCAGTAATACTCCTGAAGAGTCGCGACCAGTCGAGACCTTCCAGCAACCCCTCCGGCGTTCGACGCGCAACAAGTGTGCACCTATAGGATTGGCTTATGAACACTTCAAAAGCAAGGGGTGAATGTTGTGAAAAGTGAACTATCCCGACCACCACCTCCCGGACGTTAAAACTTAAAATATGCATGTACGCACACATACGCGCACACACACACATTTAATTATGCTATGATTTCTAATCAATGTTTATTATTATATCGTTACAGATCCCACCTTTTGTTCTATGTAAATAAAAGCCTCACATTACTCATCATAGTCGTCTTATGACACAAGAGGGGGGGGGGGGGGGGGAGGGAAATTGAGATGAGAAAGGGAGGCGGAGGCGGGCGTGGAGTTGGGGGAGAGAAACTGCAAATAAAATGGATTGCGTGGTAGGGAAATTCCGTGCATCAGTTGGAGTCACGGCTCGTTAGGTCACCAGAATCAGTTGGAGTCAACTTACCAGAATCAGTTGGAGGGACTACTTGTTAGGTCACCAGAATCAGTTGGAGTCACGGTTCGTTAGGTCACCAGAATCAGTTGGAGTCATGGCTCCTTAGGTCACCAGAATCAGTTCGAGTCACTGCTCGTTAGGTCACCAGAAACAGGTGGAGGGGCTTCTCGTTAGGTCACCAGAATCAGGTGGAGGACTACTCGTTAGGTCACCAGAATCAGGTGGAGGACTACTCGTTAGGTCAACAGGTTTCTATTAACCTACATTAGATGAATACATAGTCGCCTCTTGGTGATTACGAATTAGTCGGGTCTTCTAAATATGTGCATGCAGTTAGGTGGTGCGTAAGTTAATCGCTCTTCCTGAATACGTACCTGAATTGTTTATCTGTTGGATATTTTGAAACTAATTTGACCGAGAGTGTTTGCTGCCATAGGCATAATAGGCATCTGCTTGCAAAACCGCCGTTTGCCAAATGAGTACAAACCGAATTTTTAATGTCAGCTAATAATTGAAGGGTTACATGTTTTCAGACTTCAATAGATTGCGATTAATTTAAAGGTATGTTAATCTCAACTCAAATGTTGTATTGCACTGATCGATGGTTTATAGGTTCCATATTATTCACTTCCTGTCACTTTCCGTTTCTGTATCACAAGTATCTGCTTTGTAATATCGCGTAAATGTTGAACAGTGATCGCCACCATTTTGTCTCCTCAAGCGACAGTGTGTAATGTTATGTAAGTGTCAATGCATTGCATTTTTTATTATATAGTAATTATCTTAGAGAATATGTTGTAACTAATTTAACTGGAAGTTGTTGCTGACTATGGCAGCAACAACTTCCCGTCAAACTACTTTCAAAATATTCACCAATTTACCTGTATGATTACTTTTACACCGCATGGCCAAACTATAGATGGCACCTCTAATACTGAGAGCTATACTGAGGCAGACACACTCGGTTTTTTCTGATTGGTTGAAAAGAAAATCATATATCAACATTTAGTTACCAAAACTAAAAATATCCTTTAAGAAAAACTTACTTTTTTGTATCTCAGCGATGGATCCTTACCACACCGATAATGATGAATGAATCCTCTGTAGAATATACTGCAGATATGGTTCCTGTTTGCGCTAGTAAGTCGTCAATGCAGTTTATATGATCAAATAAACAAACAGGAGAACAAATAATCTGAACAATAAACCTTGCCAATTCTTTAGAATTCCTGCAATTCTTCCATTAATAATGTTGCTTGCTTTGAAACGTGGTTCTATACATCTAAGGCTGTCTCTTAGCACGGGAACACTGGCAAACAGATTCGTGGGTGGAAATATTTTGCCCCGCGCGTCGATAATGTCGCTCTGTCTCTATATTTCAATTAATCTTTGCTAAATTCCAGCACGCGTGTCGCCTAAAAACGGATTCTTCAATCGCTCGCAGAAGCCATCGCAGAGCAGACAGGTCGGCTAAATGACAGCGGTGGTTCGGCGCTAGCTGGATAGCTGGGTGCCTGGATAAAGTATTCACTGAGAGACTAGAACTGGCAGGGGTGGATGAGATGAGGGAGAGACACGAAGCAGCGGCAGCAGCAGCAGCAGCAGCAGCAACAACAATGCCAGCGAGCGTGCCAAAAACTGACAATCGACAATCGTCCCAGATATGGGCGCGTTATCGAAGAATTCGTCGCTTGTCTTTAGGAAGACCCTATCCGGTGATATATAGTCAAATCCGCCAATAACGGGAACGGTTAAAAGCAGCAGGTTTGACGACTAAAACTAGCGTCTTAATGTACGTTAGTTGACGGAAGAAATGGCTTTTGAGAAGACAATATGTTGGCTCTTTAACAGAAGTTGTCTTACGGCCACCTGTGCCAAAGAACCACAATCTATAGGCTATAGACGGGTTTTAATATCATTGGCCCCTGATAACTCCGGTTCCTGGGCTGGTTCTGGACCAATAACGGATCAATACTGTCCAGTATTGGCCCAGCACCGGACCAGTAATCAGCGTTCTCGGGGAATGTTCGGTTAATATGTGACTGACATTCAGTCAGCTCTCCTGGGGTATCAGCGCGTGATGCAGCGGCTGTTCAATTTAACTAAACTTATCATCGCCATCAGGAATCTCAGCGACCATCTTAACCCAAACCCTTCCCACCACCACCACCCGCACCAGCCTGTGCAGCTGATAGTCTCTCATGGCCTGAGCGACCCTGTTGTCGCAATTTCATTATTTTATGATCAATTTTGCGGTGGTAGTAGCATTAGGAAGCGAGTTTCACTAGCAGATTTGGCCGCGAGATTGATTGAAACTCGACCAAGCGTACTTGAATTAGCAGTCAAAGACCCAAAAATCGATGTCCATTTATGGCAAGTTAAGGAAGAAATCTCCGCCATCTGGCTAGAAGAAATGTACCATGATTTCCGCTGTACTTACCAGTATCGTTACGTACTATTGTAAAGTTTGTAAAGTCTGCTAGCTAATTCCAAGATAACGCAGCTTACTGGGCCGATGCTGGGCCGATACCGTGCCGATACGTTCAGTATCGGCCCGGTATCGGCCCAGCATCGGCCCAGTAAGTTGCGTTATCAGGGAATGGCGTCATAATTAATTGGGGATACTTTGAACCTTTCAGTATTAGATTGACTCGAGTAGCAGTTTAAAAATAATATAGTGCCTTGTTGGTTTGAAATTGAGATATACTTGGATTTTCGCCCTAGAATAGAAGTTCATGATCTGTTGAATTTTCTGAAACTAATCTGACGGGCGCTCTTGTTGTAGTTAGCTACAGCCGCCAGCCGACTCAAAAAAGATACAAAGTTAGCTTCGCTAGAAATTGGCGAGGAATAACTAGAAAGGGTAATAGTAATTAGTTTGGACCGATTGTGTCACAATAATGCGTTGGAATGTCTATCATTAACTAATGATATATTGTTTGGCAACATAGGATGAACTGCTCCCTCCCTCCCTCCCTCCTTCCCTCCCTCCCTCGTTCCCTCTCTTCCTACCTCCCTCCATATCTCCATCCCTCCCTCCCATCCTCCTCTCTCACTCCCTTCCTACCTACCTCCATATCTCCCTCCCTCCCCTCACTCCCTCATCCTATCTCTCACTACCGCCCTTCCTCCCTACCTCCCCTCTCTCTCTCTCTCTCACTCCCTTCTTCGCTCCCTCCGGCCCTCGCCCCCTTCCACCAACCTACCTACATACCTACCTCAATCATCTCTCTCCATCCCTTCCACCTCTCTCTCTCTCTCTCTCTCTCTCTCTCTCTCTCTCTAATAAAAGAAATAAATCTGCTTGTAGTGTCCTGAACCATTTAGTAAATATTTTATGCAAACCAGTTGTGTAATTAGCAATTACCAAATCCTTCTTTCCTGCCGTGATTCCTCTCTTCTTGTCATCATTCCATCTATCCATCACATGTTTCTGTCTCTCCACCCTTCCCTCTCTCATTCTTCATTCCTTCCTCTCATTCTTCAACCCTTCTTTTCATTCTTCATTTATCCATTTCTTTCTTCATTCCTTCACGGCTTTCGCTATTCCTTCACTGCTTTCATTCTCTCATCCTTCCACCGCTCTGTCTATCAATCCTCTCGTTCTGTTCTTCCTTCCTTACCCCCGTCATTCCTTCCTCCCTCCCTCCATTCCTTCTGTCCCTTCTTTCCTCCCTCCATCCTTCCTTCCGTACACCCTTCCTTCCTTCCTTCCCTCACCATTCCTTCCTTCCATTCTTTCAATCCTCCCATCACTCCATCTACCATTCCTTTAACGCAATGTAACAACATCCATAAAATAGACTGAACACTTTTATAGATTTTTTAGCAATTCCGTATTACAGCGTAGGTCTTCATGCAAATTTTTGTGTCAAATGTAGTTATTGCTATGGTCGTAGTTTTTGGTATGGTCGTGATCTAGTTCTTTATAAGATTCTTTGGTTAATTTCAGGCATTAACTCATTCACGGTTTTCAATTCACTAAATAGATGGAGGGAAACGGGGAGGGGGGCAACAGGGCAATGGCCTATAATGGTGGGTAGGCAGCAACACCACCCAATCAAATTAATTTTAAAATATTCAACAGGTTACATGTATAGTTACTCTGAAATTGGGATTCTGGAAATTCAGCTTTCAAAGTATGTGAATCGATCCCAATATGCGCAAGAACGAACTGTATGCCTTTGATGGATTTACAATTTAATCAACCTTGTCTTGAATAATTTGAAGCTAATCTGATTAGGAACCACCAGTGAAACTAGTTTCAAAGTATTCAATAGCGTATCTGAAAAGTAACCGTGACGCTATGCACTGTATGTCTTTGGTTAAATTACAATTTAATGAATATTCTCTTAAATATTTTGAAACTAGTTTGACTTGGAGTTAATGGCATAGGCAGCAAGAACTACCAGTCAAATCAGTTTCAAAATATTTAACAACGTATATAGTTCCTCGAAATTGAGATTCTGGGACCGCATGCTTAAGAGTGCTTAATTCTAGTCTGACCCGTGTATAAAGTGGGCGGAGCTTAGCTAGAAATGGGGCGCGGTATAGATAGAAATGGATCCAACTATAGACGTCTCAGATCGTCATGTCGAGAGAATATTTAATATCTCATACGTGCCTCGTCTGGAGAATGAACGCGATGTAGTTGGAAATATGCAGGATGATAGTCTTAGAACGTGTTCTCAATAGTGAGCTAATCTGGAGTAATGCGATACTGACGTATGGCGCTACTCCGGAGAAATCCTCTAGTGGGAACACGACGGCAAGTTTATGGTCTTAATTGCGCAATTATATAGATTATGCGCAAACTAATCCAGAAAGAACGGCTTTCCCCAAGCCCATGTTTCTCGGAATCGATAAGTAATGCAAGTTACGCAACTCTAATGATCGCTTATCCCAGAGATCAATGCATCTAGAATGTTACATCATATGTATTGACATCTTTAAGTCTTGGAATTGTATCTCTAGTTGCCCGAATTGTATCAACAAATTTAGACGTATGGTCTTTTGGAATAGAGTTCGCGTTACTAGTCCAATAATTACAATTCGATCGATAGCATGTAGGTTTTATGTCAAGAAAATAGTTCCATTTTGGCTGCTAGTTAATGGTTACTATATATCATTACACATTGTATTTATAACTGTTAATATTATTTTATACGAGTGCTTACGATGTGTACATACTTGAATGTCCTGTGCAACAATATACTTTCCAGGCAGGGGCGAGAAAACCCCATTTATATTTCTCTGAATGAAGCAAGAGAAATAAATTGTGTGCAGGTATAAGGATATGCGGCTAACAAAATACTTGAATAACAAGATTATTAGTCAACGGCGACATCTCACTCACTCACTCACTCACTCACTCACTCACTCACTCACTCACTCACTCACTCACTCACTCACTCACTCACTCACTCACTCACTCGCGCTCTCTCTCTCTCTCTCTCTCTCTCTCTCTCTCTCTATCTCTCTCTCTCTCTCTCTCTCTCTCTCGCTCTCTCACTCACTCACTCACTCGCCACGTGCCAATGGCGGCCATCGGTAGGGATACTGCTATGGTCGCGTGGTCCGTTATTTACTTCCATCGCTCACTGTCTTCTGTGATATGTAGATAGGTTGTGACCATCCACTTCATTATGTTGTCATCCCAGGCCTTGTCTGATTTGCCTCTGCGTCGCCTGCCGTCGACGGTGTCATAGAGAATGGTCGTGGGCAGAGATTCGTGGCGGCATACATGTCCATACTGGCATACCATGCGGCATGTCACAACTGTGAGGCAAAGTTCTTAGTTAACTACATATGTCGGGACATGCTGCCAAACGTAATCATGTGTCGTGTGCTCTCTGTATGTGATGCAAAGGAGTGCTTTACAACACTTGAATTTGAAGGCCTGAATTCTGCGTTCTCTTTCTAATATGAGTGTCCAGCTTCCGTACTCGTACAGGAGACTGGATGCAACAAGTGACTTGTAAAATTTAACTTTACAAGGAAACTGAGGGAACTGATTTCCAAAATGACGTTTAGTTTTGTCATGACTCAAGAGGCGAAACCAAGACTTGTATCAATTTCATTTGTTGAGTTGTCTTCCTTGCTCAGAATAGCCTGAAGATATAGATGCCCACTTCTTCAAGCCGGTCTCCATTCAGCATGATGTTAGTCATTGCTTGCTGTCTAGAGCTGGTGACTATGAGCTTGCTTTGTACTGAGCTGTTCAATATCATCAGTAAAAAAGCAGGTTACATATAGGAGTTGTAGTCGGAAGGAAATAGTGGTGTGGAAGTCCTGCTGCACCACCTGCATGATGTTTTCAGCTACGTGTAGTAACACTGGAGGGATGATACAGCATTGGCTCATGCTGATCGATATCTCGAAAAGTCTCTTATTTTGTAGAAGAACTGCACAACTTGAGTCTCTATAGAGTGCTTCGATCATAACAATGAAATTGTTGTTAAAGTCGATTGCCTTGTGAAAGTTGATAAAATCGTGATAGTTGTCCAGTTAGATGAATCTGTTCCTCTGTCAATCGTTTAATGTTGAATATCTCTTCTGATTTATTCCACTTTGACATAATTCATGCGTGCTCTTCTGCGAGGATCCCTTTAGCTTCCCATCCAAGCCTGTTCTCTTAACATCACTTTGCGGCGATGGCTGATCAGGATAATGGTACTGTAGTCGCTGGTTACCTCTCATCGAGAGAGGATTTATTATAAACTGTGTACATTCATTTTGCTAATACTTTGTATC
>CM067365.1:55804913-55829913 GCA_034401795.1 Chaetoderma sp. LZ-2023a
TGAGCTCTTCAGGCCAGCAAGGCCACTCTCTCACTAACCATTGGTAAAGATCTTAGTAGAACACAGCTACGGCGCCAGACACGCACACGCACGCACGCACACACTCACGGACGCACACGCACGCGCGCGCACGCACGCACACGAACGCACGCACTATTTTATGACTAGGTAATCTGAAGATTGTGCATTCAATTTGCTATGCTTACCGTATCTATTTCTTTTTGACACCGCGCCTGTACATCAGTATGTTCCATCATATACAGTATGGACCAGTCCAGTGTTGTGGCTGATGTCTCAGTTCCAGCGAGAAACATGTCAATAATTGCTGCAAACATGTCCTCCTCTGAAAGACAATGCATAAATTAAGTTAATTTGAAAAAATGTGTTGGTGTGTGCTGTCTAAGATAATGCTTGTGATAAATCAGTAGGCCTAATCAATACATAGAATATAGCATATGTATAATTTACAGCCATTTGAATTTGAAATTATTCTCTTAAAAGTAATTAAACATTGATAATTTTCCTGAAATCCGGCGTATAATAGCCTTAATGGATGAAGCCGATCACTTAAGTATATGACGTCATAATCAATTACGTCACACGTAGGCTGATATCACAATCATAATTGACAGAGGATACTCCGTCATGAAGCTGGAATAAGGCGTCAAGTTTACGAATTGTATGCCTTTGATGGATTTGCTGTTTAATAAACATGTTGAATATTTTGAAATGAATTTGACTGGGCACAGTTGCTGCCATAGACAGCAACACTGACCAGTCAAATTAGTTACAAAATATTCAACAGCTTATCTATATTGTTGCCTTGATTTTGGGCTTCTGGGAATTCAGAGTTAGATCGATCATACCGCTGGAAAGGCGTGGATGGAGCTTAGCTAGAAGTGGGCAAGGCCCAGCTAGAAATGAATACCTCTGTTATCATGTCATCTTACACATAATATCTCCAATGCTTATTTATTAATTAAAAACAAATTAACACATTCAACTCTAATGGTTTGCTTTCTTATCGTATTGTTGTCCTATTGTTGTCTATAACGATCATTTGAGATGGACCAAATTCATAATTCAAACAAGATAGTCACATTGCATATGGTATTTGCCACATTAAATGATCTTTGGGGCCACAAGGAGGTGCTTATTTAAGATAGGTGCTTTTAGGAGAACGGCAATCTTATCAAATTGTTGTCGAAATTCCCGTTATTAACATTGTCAGTGACCCCTGGAAGAATCTTAGAATAAGGCCTGCTCATCGGTATAGCATATCTTACAACATGTTATTCTTTATATGTGCAAACTATCTAGCACATTGTCAAAGTAAAAGACACATTTAATGAAATATGTCAAACCTGTTTGTCAGGCATATTTTTAACTTTCATAAAATCTAAATATATTCTTCTTTATAGGGCAGCATATAAACAACAAATGCCTCATGTATAAACGTTTCCCTAGGATGATGCATAAGATGAGATGAAATGCAATAAAACGATGTCACGATAATGTGAGGAATAGAATGACTCAGTAATGGAACGATGCAAAGAATGAGGCGGAACTGGTCCATGCGTGAGGTGTATGAGTGTGAGAAAATGAAATGATTCAATGGATGATATGTGTGATAACGCGAGGAGGGTGGGAGATAAATAGAAAAGATAATTATAATATTAAATGGGGCCGCATCAGGACTTAGACAAATAAAATAAATAATATATAAGCTCTCACCCTCACACAAGGATCGGTCTTGGGCTTCTCTAATCTAAACTAAATTAACAAACGAAACCAATGAGGAAAATGTAAATAAAAGGTTATTTGAGCTGGTGCTGGGCACGTGTGCACGTGTACACATTCAGGTGACATGTACATGGTTACAAAAAATCGTAAACGTGTACACTGGAAATTTGTACAAAATAAAATATGCATATTTATGTGAAATATGTAAGATAGCCCTGAAAGAAAATGATATATTTTTTGCCAAATTATTTCTCTGAATTTACGGCCACGCTCTCTATCGCTCTAATGCTGTCCAATTTCCGAATTAACCATTTAACACTCAAGCCTGCCAAAACAGTGGTCTTGAGAAATGTCAATTTGTTTTTAAATGTTACTACTGCCAGTCATTGCTAACAATCATCTCTTGGTCTGCTCATGGAGATTTCTATGAGAAAATTTAAATTATCTTGAACAACTTAGGAGAGTCAACGGGGTTAACAATTATCCGCACGTAGCATCGACGTCAGCACCCAGGTATTCCTTTGAATAATCAACACTACGGCCGCGTTCTCCCTATAGACTTAACCCGGAATAACGCCATACCGCACTACGGTAGTACGCCGGTTAAGTCTCTAGTGGAAACACGACCTTACACTCCTTGTCATAGGTGTGAATTTCTGTTGGGCGTTCAAGCACACAACACAAATTATTGCTATGAATGCTGTGGCGCGTGGTACATATCTATGCTCACAGAGGACTGATCGCCGCCAGCCTTTGGTCAACTCACTAATGACCAAGCTGGTCAAGACGATCTCTATAGTGGTCTTGAGGAATATGTTATTATTGAAAGTCTATTTGCATGTCGAGAGAAGACTATTATTTGTAAATTTATCGCTGCAATGACTGACTCACCGAGCGTGCCATTCATTCCAGTGGTAAATTTTCAAACAGTTATTGTAGCTCGCGGGGTAACGTCGGGTCGTTCCGGTACGTGCTGCTCGGTCGCCGCGCCGCATGTGCATGACGAACGAGAGGGCTGGCTAACCCCTAGTCTCGGGGTTCTGGATCCCGTGCGACGCTGTTCCATGTGATACAGAGACCGGCTCCTAAGGCTGGTGGAACTCAATCATTCTGGTGAGGCCGTGCGACCATCGCCGCTAACATTGAATTGAATGGTGACCACCCATGGGTTTGTGTTACCGGTATGCCTGTCCATAGTAATTTAGAAATATGGACTTACAAGGATTTGTGACAAAGTACTAAAGTAATAAAAATATAAACTAACCAAACAACAGAGTTTGGCAGATAACAGTGAGCATAAAATAATACATGACATAGAGACAGCTGATGCCCTTTAAACGTGGTGACACCGGAGGTACCACACAGACTCGTAAGTCCGCAGATGTATCCTCGCAAGGGAGGCCCCCGCATACGAGATCACTAATTAACTTAATATAAGCTATTATAGCCTTATGTTGAAAAAGGAAAAGAAACTCCTAGAGTGGCGAAAGGCATTGTGCCTCACGCGGGCATTACTCATCGATGCTACTTGTCGTTGTGAGAAGTAGTAGTCTTGCGTGGGCCACCGTTACTGGATATCTTGCGAGAGGCAAGGAAAATTCCCCCACTGCCGAAGCGGAGGAAAAGAGTTGGCAAAAAGGGCCACTCTATTATTCAACCAAAATGCTGTGAAAAAGACCATCCTAGTGAAAAAATATAACTAAAGTGCTGCGTGCTGGTTTACACGAAGATGGAACGAGCGATTCCCGAAGGATTCCCATGTAACTGTCTTATGTAGTTCCAAGATACTGTATTAGTAGGTGCCGCTTTTATTTGTGCAGGCCCTCCGCTATGACTAACCTACCAGTTTGGTGTTAGAAACAAAAACTAGTTTAGGCCGCAAATGGCAGGGATCCTACCTAACTTTTGATACGGCTGTCCAATGGTCGAAGACGCCCCAGAGCATCTACCTCCAAGGACAGTGGGCATACATGTTACTTTGCCAGACATCCGAGCATGGTGAGAATCCGGATGCCTTGCTCCATAACCACATAAAACATCACAAGACAATGGCTACCTTTAACACAAGCAGATTTTGATGACTGACCTATCGTTACGGTGGGGGATAGAGAGACGAGCTCCGCCATTACTATCCCGGCTAGATGGCAACTGTTCATGTGTGGCGATTTCAACTCCAAGCTGGGTAAACTCGGCATTGCGGCCAAAAGTTCAGGACTTGGCTCATGCATGGGATCGTATGGAGAGGGCATACGCAACAGCAATGGAGATGCACTGGTGGCATTCCTTAGTTCCAATGGCCTATTTGCCACAAATACGGCTTTCAAACACCCATGCCGTCACTGGACAACATGGACTTGACACATTGCTGATCGCAAAGCCCCAAAAGTTTCTAAGGCTACAAAAGCTGTCTTCAACCAAATATATTTCATACTATGCAAGACAGCAGCCAAACCCATACTTCGGGATGCTCGTTCCTATGGAGGTACAGACCTCAATTCTGACCATAAGCAGGCATTACACGCCTCCATATGAACCAGCTCTACCTAATGTATACACGCCGTACCAGGTAAGAGGTTAGGGCCGCCTGCAACTTACCCAAGCTCATCAGCGACACTGACACTCAAATGTCATACAAAATGGCCCTCAGGGAGCAGATAGCTGACATCGACGTCAGCTCCGATCCAAACGAAGCCCTAACCAAAATACTGATATCTATGGAATCATCAGCTACTGGCCCCATAGGTGTTCTAAAACAACAGAACTAGGTATACTGACGACCCTCTCGTAGTAAAACTGTCAGCAGAACAGAAAACGTTACGTCTGCGCATCTATCAAAGTACCCAAAGTGATGATCGCACCAAACTATGCCGGGAATGCAATAACATTCTGTGCCACATTAGCGAATGCTTAAAAGATCTTGCTATCCAACAAGCAGACGCCTTAGCAGATCAAATCACTGCCATGGTTGACTGCCACAAAATGATTCGGGCAGCCCGGTCCATGAGAGTTGCTGACTACACACCACCACTAACTGTACACAACTCTGAAGGACACTTTATCGGGACTGACCAGGGCAAAGCCGAGGCAATTCGAGAATGGTTCAAGGAACAGTTCACTGACCACAATGATGAGCCCTTGCATCCATTCTCAGGAGATCCAATGCCATTCCTAACACCAATTAATACAGCAGCGGTTGAGAAGGCACTTAAAGCCCTGAAAATGGACGTGCATCTGGACCTGATCGCATGAGCAATGAACAATTCAAATATGCAAGTGACGTTATCTCAAAACCGATCACGTATATAATCAATTCAGCTTTTATGCAACACCTTCCCATCGACACTGTAGGCCAAGGCATCCTTATCACACTACCCAATCCCAAAGAAGCCACCTGCCCCCCCCACCCCCGCCAATCTGCGGCCCATTGTGCTCCTTAACAGCATACAGAACATCCTATCCAATGTTACTCTATGCCGCATCCGTGACAAGATCGACGCCTTCACAGGATCATGCCAAAGTGGCTTCAAACGTGGACGCAGCTGCGCAGACATTGTATGGGCACAACGCATGCTTGTGTCGGTAGTCATGTCCAAACACTGGGATTTCCACAAAATGGGAATTGACAGGTCACGAGCCTACGACACAATTAAATGCTCAAAGATCCTAGACATACCACGCCAGGTCAGTTGCAATGAAGATGAGCTACGGCTAGTGAGACTACTGCTTGCAGACACCAAGCTGAAAGTACCAGTCAAGTCAGTGAAGTCTGTAGAGTTTGAGACATCAATCGGCTCCATACAGGGAGATGGTCTATCACTTGTGCTCTTCACATGTTACCTGGCTGCTGCATTGAAATCCGTGCGGGAAAACTCCACAAGACCAACCCCCCCCCCCCCACCCCACCCCACCCCGGTGTCAATACTGGGCATGTCACTAGAGATGGAATATGCAGACGATGTGGACTTTATAGATGAGGAAAAGAAACCTCTTGACGAACTTCTCCCAATAGCTGCAAGCAAACTAAAAATTGAGAATCTCTTTATGAATGAATCCAAAACAGAGTTCACCCACATATACCTATCTACAAAGCATGGAACTACTAAAAAATATGACGATCCACTCCGGGGCGGCGAACCATGGATGAAAAGTAAAAGGCTCACTGCTTTGCCGTACTGCTGACATTACCGCACGCTGCATCATGGGGAACATAGCTTTCCAGTCCTTCTGGAAGCTATGGATTCGTGGATCAAAGTTGTCATTGGTATAAAGACAGCGTTTATACAATGCAACCTGCATATCCTTGATGATGTATAACTGTAACAGCTGGCTAGCTCCAAAGGCAGCTCTAGACAAGCCTGACGCCTGCCACCGCAAACATCTACGCACCATCACTGGACACTGATGGCCAGAGAGTATAATTTCCAACGATGCACTATACAAGATGTGTAATACGTCGCCGCTGTCTGTAAAAGTCGCCCAGCAAAGATGGTCCATGTTTGGCCATGTGCTAAGGATGCCAGAAGACACACCAGCACAGAGAGCCATGGAATTCGTCCTACTCGGAGCCAGCAAATACAGAACCAGGAGAGGACGTCATTGCATAAATCCGCTAAGCGTGCTACGAGGTGACCTCAAGAAAGCAGGATTAGGTGCACTCAGGTCAAGAATGGACCTGAAGAAGCGAATGATTTTGGCTGAGGACAAGTCACAGTGGGCAAAAGCGAAGAAGGACTGATTGCAACTGTATGATATTTCTACTACTAGAGCCGCAGAATACAGTAATCATACATAGAGAGACGAATATCAACCGCAAATGTCCTTCCCGTGAGGGCGTGCCAGATTCCAACATCTTGCTCAGACATTTCAATGAGTTGGGTGGAGATGCGCATCTCGTCCGTCACCAAATCCTATGGAGCTAAGTATTGACCTGCCATTAGGTTTATATTCAAATCGCCCAATTATGCACTGCGGTGCGGGAGAAATATACTTTTAACAATCTATCAAATAATAATAATGCGTTCGCAGTGCTTCCTTCATTGGCAAGGATAACTAACTACTAAGTATCCGAAGATACAGGGGAGGTG
The DNA here is from genome assembly GCA_034401795.1 of Chaetoderma sp. LZ-2023a. Lineage (NCBI taxonomy): Eukaryota > Metazoa > Mollusca > Caudofoveata > Chaetodermatida > Chaetodermatidae > Chaetoderma > Chaetoderma sp. LZ-2023a. The sequence continues at coordinate 55,811,741 of CM067365.1, forward strand.
TATGTGACACTGTACCTTGACCATCACCGCTCGGACACCTCTGATAGTTTCCCAAAGTCGGATCAGTCTACGGTGTGGATAGGGACATCCAAACAATTAAGAAGCCATAAGGCTTAGTGGAACATAAAAGAGACAATGACTTTATAAATATGAGGCCCTATAGGTAAGTTGGCCAATTTTACACAACCTTGCTGGAGTGCGGGGCTAAATTACTGCAGCAACCGGGAAAAGAGGCCTACACTATATGTCTCCTAATGAAGAAATTGTCTCTAATCACATTAAACCTATCCTATCGAGCTGAATAGTCAGATTTAGTCTGTAGCATGCCCGGCTAAACAGAGTTATAGAACGGACAGTGACCTCCGTGAAAAAGTGTTGGTGGTGGGGGAGAGTGATGCATATATACACCTGTGCAAAAGTTAAGCACCACCCTATTTTTACGCACATGCGAGGGTATATTCATGTGCTATGAGGAAAGCAATAGCATAAACATTTATGTACCCATCCATCTTAGTGCAAGAGGTAATAATGCAACTAGAGGAATGCTGATTATGATGGTGGGGAAACACTGTATGGTTTTGTTTGAACTTGAAAACGAGGCCTGAATATGGTTACGTTGACACAACTGACAACTATTGCCCTACAGTTGACACACGTGGCTAGATTGTCATTAATGGTGTCTGAAAACGAAGTTTAACATCTGTGCACGAGTTTGAGACTGTCATTATTAATACCGGGTATATCCACCTTGTGCCTGGATGACGGCCTGGACACGACGTCTCATGCTGGTCACCAACCGACTGATACGCCATTGTGGTATTCGTTGCCATTCAAGATGGAGTGCGTCTGTTAATTCTTGTAGGTTCTGCACAGGAGGATCCCTCCTTCTCACCATGTTTCCCAGAATGTCCCAGATATGCTCAATAGGGTTCACGTCACGGCTCCTTGCTGGCCATGGTAGGGTTTCGATGGCATTCTGGCGGAGGTATTCATGCACAGCTCTAGCACGATGTGGTCGGGCGTTGCCATCCATGAATATAGGGTGGGTTCCAGGTGCATGCTTTACAAAATGAGGGACCACAACTCTATCCAGTATGGAATCTTGATATCTTTGTCCATTTAGTGTTCCAGGTACAGTCATCAGATCCGGCTTACAATCAAATGATATGCACCCCCATATCATAACGGAACCTCCACCAAATGGAACTTCTTCCATGATGTTACGTTGGTCGTACGCCGTGCGTCTGGACCTCCATACACGAGTTCGACCATCTGTGGCATGAAGCAGGAACCGACTTTCATCGGACCAGTGTACCCGTCTCCAGGATCTCATGTTCCAGTGTCTTCTTTCGTTGCACTACCTCAGACGCTCCTCTTTGTGGTGTGCAGTGAGGAGAGGACGTCTGGCAGGTCTCCTAGCTTTCATGCCAGCAGCATACAGTCTCCTTTTGACGGTAGACATTGACACTCTATTGCGCGTTTCCCATTGCTGGCTGAGCACTCTGCTGTTGGTGAATGGATATCTCCTAACAAGGCGTACTAGGGCTCAATCATCACGGGCAGTAGTCTTCTTCGGTCTTCCAGATCTAGGCCTGTCCTTCACCTCGTTAGTTTGCCCATGTTTTGCAATCAAACGACTGATTACAGTATGGTTAATGTTCAGCTGTCTGCCAATCTCTCTGCATGACATACCAGTGGTATGCATGCCTATGATTTGCCATTTCACACGATCACTTAACCTTCGTCTTGCCATAGCGGTTCACAATCAAGAGCTAATTCTCTCTGTACAAATAAACCACGGTCATGAACACAAAATTCCTAATCTTGTCGCCTAAATCTGTATGTAATGTTCTACACCTCAAACTGGACTTTTACATAACTGAACACGTGTGCTGTTTCCCGCCACGCACGGACATCAAGCGGCGTGAAGTCATGCATGCATGTGCATTTCGTACTTGGAATTATGTCAGCTAACGCGGGGACAAAAAGTATGGCAGCCTAGTTGTACCATCATGTTTCTACGTTCTATTGTTTTTGCTGGTGCTTAACTTTTGCACAGGTGTATATAAATGCTGCTGTATAGTATATCCTAATGCACTGCATTCCAAGGTTTTCTATAAATAAGCAAAACATATCAACAAGATGGCAGTGGTGATGGCCATATACCTAACTAACCAAGTACAGACTAATGACGGTATACGGATTGATTAGAACAGTGGTAGTACAGTTTGACGGACCTAATACGGTGTGGTTAGTCTAAGCACCTTACAGTAAACAAGGATAATAATAAACAGTAATAATAAATAAATTATAAGATGTGGTCCGAGGACCGGTACGGTACCTATTTGTTATCAGTACCTTTTACAAAAATAATATTGTATAATTAAAGATACCATGTATAGTTACTTGAATATTCAGTAGCCACTCATACATACCGGGCTACTATGTTACTGAAATTGAGAGATCACTATACTTGTGACGTGAGTCGACACATTCTCTAAAGCTGGATACATCTCCGCATGTAGATCTCCACAAACAGAGTTCCCGCATGCTGGCTCCAAGTTGTAAACGGTACGAACTCAGGACAGTAAAACACAGTAGTAAGTAATGTCTACCAGATTGTTTGTAAGTCATACATAATAAATGTTGTATTGACGAAAAGTTCCCGTCTGGCGACGGTAGTTTTAAGAAAGCTAACCATAACCCATTAACAAAGAGGGTTACTTATATAATTGTAATTAATGAATGTACATATTAAATGTTAACGGTGTGGGGTGCATCAAATAGCTCTTGTGGTGCACTGGGCAAAGTTTACTTGGCTGCGATCAAAACATTGAAAAGTACACACACGACATGCAGTGCGGTGGTTGAAGTCCACCTTTCGGCGTGGTTGGCAGATCCGCTGAGTCATCCACCGAGGAACATCGCTGCTCTACATCACATAGAATTACATTTACCCTCACCGCATAACCGTTCCTTTGTAGAAATTAATTAAAGAGGGAACAATATTTTAGTTCTTATTTTGCCCCTGGACGGCTGTCCGAGAGCTTACAAAATTGAAGGTGCAGTGAGCCGAGAACTGCTACGGTATGAGCTGAACTGAAAACCTGTAGGAACCGAGATGATGTAGGTATCAGACTTCGGTGTCCTGGGTAGTTCGTCAAGGTCCCACACTATGGACAGCTCTCGACTGTTCGGCCCCCAGCCGACGATGCTCTCCATCTACTGAAATCATCCCTTTTTATACTCATTGGAACGTCAGAACTGGCTGCCTCAACCAATCAGATTTGCTGAACCAGCCAATCAGCGTGCTAGAATCTTGTGACGTGTACACAATTATCTAAATATTACTATATATATATATAGATTTGCAGATGACGTAGTAAGTCACGTGTACACAAATCACTGATTATCTAGCTATATATAAACGCGATTCCATATTTTGAGCATAATTTGAAGGGGGAAATCGGCGATAACTCAGCCATCTCTGTACCGATTTTGAAATGGTTTACAGTTTTTGGCAGCTCGTCACATTCTGTTCTTGATTCATATCAGAAGTGATGAGAACAGGTAATTTCTAAGAATTAAATAGTACCAACTCGGTACACTTAAAAGTACACACTCGCTCTTGGTCGTAACGCACATGTGCCGTCGAAACAGCGACAGGTGCGCGCATGGGCACCACACGTTCTTGCGAACGTAGTCGTTTTCACGACGAAATTCCTGACGAAATTCATCTCGTATAGGCTTATACATGCTTCTTGCTCTACCCATGGGGCGCACTTATAGGAACGAATCCAGGACGGGCGGCCCATACCCAGCTTAGCTGGTACGGCCAGTACCCGACTGGTCGATCCGTGCTACACCACCCCCTCCTAGTTTGACATCCGTGGCAAATGATCACGCATCGCGGATCGACACACGGACCCACTCTAGGTGTGAATTATAGACTTCCCGTGTAGGCGCGTGGCCTGAGAGGAGTAGTGACGCAATAGGCATATGTTATGAGACAGAGCACATAGAGGACAAGGGAGGCATACTTTTAGTCTTAATCTTTGACCTGGAATTATTTTTCCAGGTCTTTTCTTTTTCTTGTTCATCTCTTGGTGCGTGCAGACTTTTATTTTAGTTCTATTCATTTCTAAAACAATAGCTCGCATGTGTGTTCTCTTTGGGTGTGTATAATTATTTTCTCTGCAGAGAACACCCAAGATCCAACGTACTATAATTTAATCTTTACAAATATAACATACTATAAAAAGACGTGTAGTAATTGTATAAAGAATACCCATCTCTGAGTATTAAATTTATGAGCTAAACACCTGCGTATCCCTGGTAAATAAAGAGATACGCAATATGTATAGTGATTAACACATATATATATATATATATATATATATATATATATATATATATATATATATATATATATATATATATATATATATATATATATATATATATATATATATATATATATATATATATATATATATATATATATATATATATATATATATATATATATATATATATATATATATATATATATATATATATATATATATATATATATATATATATATATATATATATATATATATATATATATATATATATATATATATATATATATATATATATATATATATATATATATATATATATAAATGCGACCTGTTATAGCGGGTCCGCATGGGCAGCTCTCACTGGCCCACAAGAAAAATAATACATATAGTAATAATATTGAAAGGCTAGTTTATCAGGCAGCCCCAGCATAGCTGAGACTACATGACAGGATTATGACGTTATTGCACTGTGGTGCGTTGTATACCATACGTCGCACAGGACATTCTTACAATGCAGGGATCCGCAGCGCTCATTTTAATAGAGACACACCTGGACAAGAATATTCCACAGCTGTGTGGGATAACCGTAGTCATCCTGGGGACTGGGTTTCAATTGATAGAACATATATAATAATAAGAAAAGTATTTCAAAAATAATATTTTAAGAATGTTCCATTCCTCGCATCACTACTGAAAAATGCTGCTACATCCGTGGCAGAAATGCTCGCACATCTCCACTGCGAAGTTGCCCCAATGAGTCTGGGTTCTGCAGCTGGTGGTGGATGGACGTGGCTAGTTCTCCTGAACGGCCGAAATTTCTCCACTATATGTGGCCCTATCTGGAATGTTAATGTCTAATATAGATGCACAGGGGGTAGTGGCGGTATCACAAATGTTCACACTGATGGAGGCTGCGGGAGGCGGTGTCGTCATGATGGTTGCTGTGGTGACGGTGATGCCGGTAGTTGGTGTTGTTGGTGCAGGTGCTGTTGTTGCCGTCACTGATGTTTCCAAGGTGGTCATGCAGAGGGCAGATTGTGGGAGAGATGCAGATGCGGCGACTGCTTGATATGACATCTTTCTGATTTTGGCGGCCTTGAGCAACCGGCTGGCTGTGACAAATGGAACGGGCAGTATTTCCTGCATATGAGCTATTCGTCTCTTTCCTGAATACAGGCGACCTGGAGTGGTGGTTTTGGGGACGACTGGATCCGTTAGGCTGGAATGCGGTGGTGACGTTGGAATGCTGACGGTGGTGCTGCTGGTGACTGTTGGTGGTGCGCGTCGGTTTTCCTCGTCAATGACTAGGTTATCCGGAGATGGTGATCATGGATAATCTTCGTCTGGTGGCGATGTGATTACGGGTATTGGTCAGCTGATGCTGACTGTCGATGATGCTGTGGATCAAGATTCAAGATGTGGTGGCGGTGGGTGGTGACTTGTGGTGCGGCCGGTGGCTATGAACTGCGGGTGCTGCCGGACTGGATCGTGCAGGTGATGTGTCTACCTTTATTGCACTGGATACCAGACGGGATAAAGTGGCTGGTGGTGATGTGGCGATTGCTGCAAGGTGGCTGAACGCATGACGCGCGGTGGATGCTGTTGCAGTGGTGATGGTAAGGTGACGGGTACTAACTGCTTGATGCCGCATAGTGTTCTTGGTCCTGGCCATTTTGTCTATTGGGAGCACAACTACATGAAGTCTGATTTCGAACCGAGTGGCCAACACTTTCGTATTTTCGCTTTCTTCTCCCGGTACTAATGTCACTTCCAAAACACGGTGCCTATATTTCAATGCGTGCGTCACTCCGTAGCACGTTGCGGTGAACAGGTAGCGACAATTCGTACAAAAAGCTTGTTGTAATAAATGGTGTCTGTTAATGCGACGCATCCGATCAGAATTCCGCGCGAAGGCGCGGTTGCATTGCCATCCGTCTGATAGAAGCGCGGTACAGGAACACTTCTTCACGGGTGCTGGTGACGTAGACTCTTTGGCTGTTCAAGAGACATGTTATTCCCGCGTAATAACGGTACTGCGGGTAACCTACCCTAAGCTAATTGTCCTAACTCTTCATTAAACTTTTCAGGCCTAATATAGTAATAAAAGAAATAATAATTAAATGAGCAGAATTTTGTTTACGACACGAAAATAGCCTAGTGCTGTGTTCTACCCTAGTGTCGAATTTTGACGGGAAGACGAAGTTTCAGTGCACGACTCTCCTTTTTATACAATTTAGTGATGTCACAGGAGGGCGGATGACCACACCCGTAAGTTTGAGGGTGATTTGGTCACGCCCTACATGGAAAGTTTTGAATTATTAATTCCTGCCATCACATAAGTTATTCCTCCCGTATAAACGTTTTGTTTCGTGTAAGAAACGAGAAGAGAAGACCTGGTGAAAGCATGGTGGGAGTGGAGAGGAAGGGTTGGTGTGGGTAAATGGGGGTAAATGACGACGGCATGGAATAACCATGAATATGGTCTGTTAATTCAATTATTCGTATTGTTTAATCTATTATATTAATGGCTAACTGCTATCCGACAATGAAAGTGTTTGAAGGAGCTGTTCTTTTCTTTCCTATTCTTTTTTAATCTGTTTACATCGTTTTTCTCCCCTACATCTCTCTCTCTTTCTCTCTCTCTCTCCCTCCCTCCCTCTCTCTCTCTCTCTCTCTCTCTCTCTCTCTCTCTCTCTCAATTTATTGTTTCTCTCTCACCTCGTTTTAGTGTTCTCAATCATTGGCTGCTTATAATAATTCTGTAGGAAGAGGGCAAATCTAAGTTGTAAGAACTTGTGCCCGATCCCATTGTGCAATTGTTACAATAAAATATGTTTAAATCAAAAAATAAAAATAAACGGAGCATTTTTAATTATAAGGAAAATGGCCGATCAACTTCGTCTCCATTCTGCAAAAATGTAAGTTTCCGATCAACACAAAATTAGGAACTACTTATTGCCGTGGAAGCTCACTTTTTAATTACGGTGAGGCGGTTTTTCAGATTGGATGCTTATAAATTCGCCTCTTTTAATTTTAGGCTGGAGCGCCCGATGGGGTGTGTGAGAGCATGGTGACGTCAGCGGCAATTGCGCCGACTCACCCCTTTCCACTCCTCCATCACGCTGTGGTAGTCGCTTATTTGGGCGGCTCATTTGTTTAAAGCGTTTGATCCAATTTACTGGAAATAGAAGTGAAAGTCACGTGACTTTGGAAAACACGTAGCTGATCGAAAACTTAGGTATTGTTTATGTCAATGGCCGAGCGAAGCTGCTGATGTATAATCATTGTTGATGCGGGAAATGAAAATATATGTTCTACTGTTGGTCTTTTCTGGAATAGCGTCCCTATATTGCGCGAGTTTTTATACATGCGACTTGATTGTCTGTAAATAGGTAGTTCTCAGCCTGTGTCGATTATAGGCTAGAACGCAGGTAAGTGAATTTTTTAAACTCTCATTGTAACTATAATGTCAAAGTTTTGATGCCGCTTCACCGTCCCATGCGCTAATGATTTGTATACACGGTAGAACAGTTGTGTTCTTAATCAAAAATGCGACAATAAAGCTGTAGGTAATTTGTTGTCTGGTTTAAATAGCCCTATTCTTACGGTGAATCAAAGTTACTGATCCAGCCAAGATAGCTGTGTTTTCCGAGTGGGTGGGCTGCCAGGCATCCTCCTCTATGGGTAGCCTCATCCCTACCCTGACCAGACATATTAATATAATTACACTACAGCTCGGAAATATGGGTGAACACAGCTTTACAATTACAGTGCCGTCGTATGGAGATTGTGAATACAGTCAACTGAGTGTCTGTGTTTCTGACATGCTGGTGAATTTGATTGATACGCGTGGCTGGTTATTTGCGGATGATTCTTGCGCTGTGGCGAAAATGTGACATCTTTATTGCCACTGAGTACGGGAGGGGGGGGGGTGTGCGGCGGTGTGGTGTCAACTTTATCGAACCTGCTGGTATTTCGCTCTGTAATGGCCGAGCCCGTGGGCGAGACAGGGTTATTTTAGAGCGTGGATGACCTGAAGGATGCTGTCGTAACTGTAATCAATCCATTATCGAATTCAATTTTTCAGTAGCAAAATCCTACTCATGACTGACGATATTGCGGGCATCTTGCTCTCTTAATAATACTGACTGTTATTACGTGTGTTTCATTAGCTGTTTCTGTACGACGTTTCCGGGAGGGACAGGGGGGTTTGTGGGCGTTTCCCCCGTAGCGCGTACTGTAGATGGCTGCGGTGCATTCCTTCTATCCACATAATCAGTTCTCCCATAACCGGATAAGAAGGGGTGTGCAGGAGAAATGTTTGCTGGTGTTGATGACGATAGTGTGTTGTTGTAGGGAAATCCGGGCTGCTGTATGACGCTAATGCTATGCGAGGTGGGCGTACTCCAGTTTTCCACACTGGTGAATGCCAAGTCTGCTGTTATTGCGGAAAGTTGGGGTTGCGAGAGATAATAATTCTCCCGCATCTGTGCAGATGGATTTGGTGCGGGAATTTTTATGTCCCTAACTGTTCTTAATTAAAACCGTTAGGTGCTTGCTAAGCGATGTTGTTGCCGATGATGAATATCTCCGTTCTACTGGGTATAGCTGAGTAGGTGTGTGGTATGCACGCAACGATGAATTGGCGTATCCAGCCCTGAAGGCAAGTGTGTCTTGTATGTGACTGACGTTCTGTCTGTGGTGTGATGTTCTGACTGCTCACGGGGTGTTTGGTGGCATTTGTGGTGAGGGTTGCCCTTGGGCAGGGGGGTGTGGTCAACTCCCATTACACGATGGTTGGTGCCTTGTCATAGTTTTTAGGCACCGGGAAAATTCGAGCTGAGAGTCTGCTGAACAGGCTGCTTCCCTGCCCACTGCAGGGGGTGGGTGGGGTATTGTTGGTTGGTGCAGTGCGGGATGGCATCTCCTCTGTAACAGCAGTCTCTCTCATATCTGCAGATTGACGGTCAACAGACGACGAGTGAAGTGTGAAATGGACTGGGGGGACGTGAGTTGGAGTTGTGGTGTTGGTGTGACGACGGGAAATGGTGTCACTTGGGAGGGGTGTGGTTTCGCGATTTCGGGGTGTGGTCGGGTACACCAAGTTGTACGGTTCTGCTGTTCTAGACACGTCAATGCCTCATCTGGCCTCATCACCTCCATGCTTTCCATTACATGTTCCACCCCACAGGAAGCATGGCTTGGGTCAGCCTCAGCTTCCGCTTGTGGTAACTCTATAATGGGGGCATAGCATGAAGTGGGTGGAAGTTGGAAGAGGTCAGTGGAACAATTTTTCCATCTGCCCCCCTTGGACAATACAAACGAGAAGTTCTTCAAATACGACTTCCCAGGTTAAGTAGACCCGTGCTGAGGAGGTAGAGGGCGAGTACCTATCTTGTCATCGTCCTCAGCGTTATCCACTCGTTCACCGGACTCCTGGCATAGAAGACAGGCTGAACTGGCACCACGGTGCTCTGAGCTAACTGTGGGAATACTAGTTTCCATAGAAATTTGTGTCTGGGTATTAGTGTCACGGGGAATGCACAGTCCGAGCCGAGCTCTGGGGCTGGGTCGTCGCTGACACATGGTTTAAGCCGATCGAAATGAATGACTGAGGTCAGGCCATCCAAAGCACGGATAGGGTAGGTCACGCCTGACATCTTACTAACTACCACATAGGGGCCCCTCCACTGGTAACTCAGTTTACTTGGCACGTTTGCAGATCATCACGAATCATGTACCCATACCATCCTTCCTGCTTCATACGGATCTCCATGCACCCTCTGGTCGGGCCATGTCTTTTGCCGCCAGTGTGCAGTGGATAATGTTGCTCTCACTAACTCATGGGCCTGTTCTATCCACTGCCACAACAGTTCAACGTAGAGAGAAGGTGAATTTTTCTCTCCTGGTATCTGGGGCATAGCCAGATCCAGGGGCAAGGCTAATTCATGGCCTAGCATTAACCGAGCAGGGGTGTAACCCGTGCTGAAATGTACTGAAGTGCGGTAAACCATGAGTACATATGGGAGTCGTAGATCCCAATCTCTACAATCAAGGCGTGTTTCCTTCATCAACATTTCCGCCAGTGTGCAGTTGAATCGTTCTACCATACCATCGCTTCGCGGATGATAGGGTGTTGTTCTTGTTTTAATAATATGAAACAATTTGCAGAGCTCTGGTATGAGCTGGCTCTCAAAATTACTTCCTTGATCGGAGTGTAGCTCATAGGGCATACCGAAATGGCAGAATACATTGCCTGCCAGGACCGCTGCTACTGTGGATGCCTCTTGGTCCGGTAAAGCAAATGCGTCTACCCACTTCGTAAAGTAATCTTGTAATACGAGAATGTACTTATTTCCGTCATCCATCGTATTCAGGGGTCCGAGCACATCAATAGCCACTCGCTCCCACAGTGCACCAACTATCTTAATTTGAAGAGGTGCAGAGTGGACTCTCTGTTTCACCCGTATGACTGTTCTTTCAATGGCTAGATGCCAGGTGTTATCGTGGAGTTGTTGTAATATGACGTTTCAATAACTTTTCGGGATTACCAGACGGTTGTTGAAGTAGCGAACGTTGTTGTTGATGTGACATTCTTCAAATCGCTGGTAGTAGTGTTTGGCCATTGCGGTAGTGGTGTAACAGATTCCCGTGGAGGGCATACCCTCTCCTGGATCCACGCGTATATATGTCGTGTTTGCGCATCTGTTGCTTGTTCGTGTGCGACTTTCTCCGAATTCCACTCTGCACACCACAATTCGGGGAACTTCGGAGATCGCTGTGTAGTAGGCTTGCGCGATTTTTCGATTTAATCGTGAAGTATGATTTATTTTTTAAATCGCGATTTTTACGATGTAATTGAGGAAAAATCAGAAAATCGTCAAAAATTTCATGTTTTTACAAAATCTGAAGTGTGTACTTTTCCGTCCCATTATATCAGTACATGAGTACACTTATAATTGATTCACGCCTGTGTTCATTGTGTGTATATCTCGCCGTGCCATGCATGTGTCGAATAATTAAGAATCACAACACAAAGCGCTACAATAAACAAGCTAACAATAGCGAGGTGTAACACCTTTGTCATTGAGAAAACCAGCCAGTTACTCCACCGAATCGCCATATAATTTTCTTTCTTTCGCTGCAGACCCCGAGTCTGTTGTGAAATGTCAAGTATATACAGTTTCAGAGTGCTAGGCAATCAGTGAACATAATTCTGTTTAATTCTAGAGTTAGAAATTTCAGACGGTCTAATAATTTTTCCTTTTTGATTCTGTTGTCATGATTACTCTTAAATGTAAATCGTACATTCTGAAAGCAACTATAAACCGCACTATAGGACGAGTTTACGCCGTTACACTAGTACCTACTCAAAGCTACCATCCTATGTATGTGAATTGCGCAATATCTCCCGCGCTACTAATATTAGCGTCTTCGCGTTACTCCGGTAATTACCTAAACGCGTCCTACAAAGGGAGGCTATAAGCGGAAGCATCACGTAATTTATATTTTTTTCTCGGCGACATTTTATCTCAAATTTTGATGAATTAAATAATGTTTCTTAAACTATACGCAATATCTAGGCCGTCCCAATTAATAATTTCACGCCCGCGATGATGGATATAAGATATACATTAAGCATAGACGTAGGATGGTAAGAATTCGTCGCATGAACATCATCATGTGTTCTAATTTCGTGCTATTTTTGTATGATTTATTTAAACTTTCTAGAAACGAGTCACGTTAACCCGGTTTATACTTTTGGGAATTTGGACCTACGATTTAATCATAAAATTTTTTATTTAATGTACGTGAACCATAACCCAACACCTGCTCCATTCCATCCTCTGTGACCTGAGATAGAACCACGCCAATAGCATAAGCTGACGTGTCAGTGTCCAAGATGAAATCGAGGTTTGTATTAGAATGAGTGAGAATCGGGGTGGTCGTCAAGAGTTCCTTCATTGTCCTGAAGGAACCTTCACACTCACTCGTCCACTCGAATGGTCAATATGTTTCGGTGATCTTGTAAAGAGGTGAAGCAATCTCACTGAAATGATGGATGTATTGGCAATAGTACTGGCAAAGACCGAGAAAACTCAGAGTCTCTGTGATTGAAGAGGGCGTTGGGCACTCTGCTGTTGCCTTTGTTTTTGATGGCTGAGTAGCCACTCCATCACCGGATATGACGTTTCCCAGGAACTCGATGCTCTGTCTGAGGAGATGACATTGCCTTGGTTTGAGCTTTAAGTTTGTCGTGCAGAATCTTGCAAGCACGGTGTCCAGATTTGTTAATGTTTGTTCAAACGAAGACCGAAAGACGATTACGTCGTCGATGTAACATAGACAGATCTCCCATTGCAGGGTAGTTAATACCTGCTCAATGAGATGCTTGAAAGTTCCAGGAGCATTACACAAGCCGGAATTGAAAAAGACAATACCTACATACGAATGCAGTCTTTTCCATGTCAGCTTCATTCATGGCCACGTACCAGTAACCACTAGCTAAACCACTTGGCTCCAGACAAGGAATCCAAGGCCTGATCTATTCTGGGTAATGGATATGCGTCTTTAATGCTGAGATCATTAAGGCAGCGGTAGTCAATGCAAAGCCGCAAGGATCCATCCTTTTTGCCTGCTAGTACTATGAGGCTGGCCCATGTGGATGCTGATGGTTCAATAATACCGGTCCGCAACATGTCGTTTACTTGTTTATGAGCTTCCACTTCCTTATGGATGGGGAAAACATCATAACGGTTGTCATATTGGGTGATTATTTCCCGTATCGATTGAGTGTCGTACAAGATGAGTTTCTCCAAGATCCATGTCTCCTGTGGAGAAACTATTACGATATTGATAAAGCAGGGTCCGTACATGTTGTTTTTTAGACTGCATTAAACCTACTGTGGCATGTAAGTACAATTCGTGTACATGTTCCGGTAAATCATCAGTACTTTCTGTAGGGGCGGTGATGTGTGTTGGTGTTTCCAGGGAAATCACATCCACCAAGTGGCTACAACGGACTCCTGGTTCAAGAGTTATTGAGTCCGCTGTGCCATTGAACACTCTGAATGGAATGTATTCTTTACTGGTGTTGTCCACGATCATACAGGGACTTGCACATTGGGAGGATGTCATGGAATCAGGGTCGGGTTCCAACATGGCGATGTGTGTGTTGTCTCCTAACTGTGGTGCAGTGGCCCATAGGATCTGTTCTTGTCCCGGCTCAACTGTGGTGGTACTTGAAAGTATTACTGCACATGTGTCGTATAATGATGATTCTGGTCCAAGGGGTATCTGTCGGCTGTGTATGTCAAGTTCCTGTTGCTTACAGTGTATAATGGCTTTGCTGGCACTAAGAAAATCAGAGCCAAGAAGGGCATCGTTTTGAATAGAGGCGATGACAACTCGCTGTATGAATTGCATCTCCTCTATTTATATGATAAGATTAGCTACTCCAGCCTCAGGCACATCGGCTCCCGTAGCGGTCTGTAAAATATGTTTGTAGGCATAAGGGGTGGCTTCTTATGATGTGGGATGCTCTCATACAAGCGCTTGTTAAAACGGTGATGGAAGCCCCAGTGTCCATGGTGGCACTGGTGGAAATACCGCTAAACAAATAGGCACATTTGTAAATAACTTTTCTGTGACTCTGCAGAAGTGTTTCCAATGATGCCGTCTGAGATAGAGGTTGTGGAGTGGAATCATTCTGTATGTTTTTGGTTTGTTTCCGGATAGCTTCCCGTTGTGTCGTTGATGGCTGAGTGAGAAAGGGGCCAGTCCATCGTGGCCGCTGCTGTGAGTGCGTTGGTGACGGCGGAGCTGGTGGTAGCAGTAGAGGTGGAATTGTCACCGTTTCTGTATGTGCGGTGTTCGTGTAGACAGTGGTGCGGATGGGATTCTCGCAATTACGGATAAGCTCGACCAGAGCAAGCCACTTCATGCAGTGCATCATTGAATGTTTTGTTGACACACACAAAAACAGTGACATCGTGGAATCCTTGCATATTGACTGTAGTGGCTACGTTTACGGATCCATGATGCGGATTGGATAATTTCTCCCATACCGGTGCTGGCTGTGAATGCGGGAGATGATGCTGTATAGGGTGCATACCACCAAAGGACACCGACAGTCCAGTGTCTTGGTGGCGGGATGTGGTGCTTGCAAAAACGTTGTTTCAGCGGAGGTGCTACAGCCTACCATTGCCGTTTTACAAAGGAAAGAACGTTGGTTAGATGCAGATATTGTGGGATTACTTTGTACGCAAGAGGGGGATGGTGGTGCTGCTGATGTGGGAGACATCGTAGGCACCGACATATATGAAGCTGGGTGCAATGGTGTGTGGGTGTATGCTGATGCTTGACGATGACAGTTGGCCACCAGACATTGTTGTACGAAAGCCACAGTTGAGCCGGGTTGTAAGAATGGGCACCGCGGTGACTCTTCAATTGGTGCCCTTAGGAGTTTGACGGCTTGTCGGGCTGTGGTGTTTTGTGGTCAGCGGTGGGTTTGGTAGACGGAGGTCGGTTATGACACCGTTCCCTCCAGTGGCCCAGCTGAACATATCCGAAACATGTGTTAGGTGGCGGTGTGGTGGTGCTAGTGGTTATGATCCTATTGTGTGTGGTTGCGATGCTAGTGCTCAGTGCAGTAACGAGATTGGTGAGTGCGGAGATCTGCTTGTTGATCTCATCTATTCTATCGTGCATGCTTGGGCGATTGTTGTTGTTGTGCTGGTTGCCGCATCCCGGGGCTCTGTTGTGGCCTCCTCAGTAGCCACGCCCCCTTCCTCTAGACGCGTGATTCTGGTTAGTGTGTTGTGCTTGCGGTGCCTGTTGTTGTGCTGAGGTTTCTGTAGCTGATGTTGTGGTAGGTGTGGTGCGGTTGTCAGCTGATGTGGCGAAGTTGGTACCATCCAGCTCATTGATTGGGTGAAGTTGGCATCGATTGTTCTTTTCCCGCTCCAAGAAGTTCTCGATCCGTACCACGGTTGCCGAGAGTTGGGAGAGGCCACCATGGTCTGTGAGAAATAATTTCTTCTTGAGAGCGGGTTCACTGCTCAACGCGTCAATAAAGGTACCTATGTGTGTGACACCTTCGATGTTGGTGCTGGGGTATGCGTGGGTGACAAGACTCCGGATGTGGGTAGCTAACTCTGGTAATGTCTCTCCCATATGTCATCGTTAATTCTTTAATTGGAGGCAACTGGTTTCCCCTAGGCCAGTGTTCGACTAATATCTCGAAATCAACTTTATAATTGTCCCAGTCGTTCTCCTTGCTGAATTCAGGGTTGGGGTTGGGGTGGGGGTGGAGAATGACTCGGCCATGTTCACGTGATGAACTGAGTGATGAAAATCTGGGTGTTGGTGGTAATCGGGAGACTGATGAAAATGCTGATGCTGGTTGACGTGTATGTGGCGTGGTGGTGTTGGTGTTTCCAGTCGGCCCTGTTGAGGATGCATAGGCTGCCTTTCCTGACCATTGTATTCATTAGGATAGCATCGCGTATATGAGGTAGCTGATACCCGCCCTGATGCGGGTCCATAGACTGGTGTTGGTCTATAGATGGGAGGCAGTGTGTTATGGAGACGACGCAGACATTCATCAGGCTGAGGTTGTAGGCATTCCTTGTATGGTGGTGGTGCTGTAGGCTGATGGGTGTGGTGTGTGGCGTGTCTGATGTACCGGTGGAAAGGAGGTGCTGATTCCTCCCTTTCATGTCGTGTTGTTCCCTGAAAATAATATGATGAATTTAATGGGGGAGACATGTACATTATCATTATTATCCTGCCACGTATCACCTACTGATGACGCGGGTGAATAGTAATATTGTGAAGGATAAGTAGTATGCCCCATAGGGGTCTTTGACGAGATCGACCACGGTCCGACCCTGATGGTATTGGCCTAGAATGGTTGTAGGTGTTTCCGCACCACTATAATTTGGGACATGGCCGGGGAGCACGTGAGTGTTCCGTCCATCATATGATGCTACCTCTTGATCGAGGGAGTCGTCGCTGAATGGAGATAATGAATTCAGCTCGCTGAAAGGTGTGGGTATGGGCTTGCTCATAATGTTCTTCGGGCCCCACATCGGGCGCCACTTGTAGCTCATGGGGTAACATCGGGTCATTCCGGTATGTGCTGCTCGGTCGCCGCACCGCATGTGCACGATGAACGAGAGCGCTGGCTAGCTCCTAGTCTCGGGGTTCCAGATCCCATGTGTCACTGTTCCGTGTGATACAGAGACTGGCTCCTAAGGCCAGTGGAACTCGATCGTTCCGGTGGGGCCGTGCAACCATCGCCGTTAACATTGAATTGAATGGTGTCCGCCCATGAGTTTGTGTCACCAGTATGCCTGTACATAGTAATTTTAAAATATGGACTTACAAGGATTTTGTCACAAAGTACTAAAGTAATAAAAATATAACCTAACCAAACCACAGAGTTTGGTAGATAACAGTGAGCATAAAATAATACATGACATAGAGACAGCTGATGCACTTTAAACGTGGTGACACTGGAGGTACCACGCAGACACGTAAGAATGCAGAGGTATCCCTGCAAGGGAGGCCCGTGCATACGAGATCACTAATTAACTTAATATAAGCTATTTATAACCTTATGCTGAAAAAGGAAAAGAAACTCCTAGAGTAGCGAGAGGCATTGTGCCTCATGCAGGCATTACCTCTCGATGGCTCGATGGTACTTGTCGTTGTGAGAAGTAGTAGCCTCGTGTGGGCCGCAGTCACTGGATATCGTGTGAGAGGCAAGTGCCTCGCGTGGGCCGCCATCACAGAAAAATGCCACAAATGCAGAAGCAGAGGAAAAGAGTTGGCAAAAAGGGCCACTCTTTTATTCAACCAAAGTGCTGTGAAAAAGACCATCCTAGTGAAAAATATAACTAAACTGTTGCGTGCTGGTTTACGTGAAGACGGGATGAGCGATTCCCAAAGGATTCCCAAGTCATCGTCTTATGTAGTTCCAAGATACTGTATTAGTAGATGCTGCTTTTATTTGTGCGGACCCTCCGCTATGACTAACATACCAGTTTGTTGTTAGAAGCAAAAACTAGTTTAGGCCACAAATGGCCGTGATCTTACCTAACATTTGATATGGCTGTCCAATGGGCGACGACGCCCCGGAACATCTACCTCCAAGGACAGTGGGCATAAATGTTATTTTGCCAGACATCCGAGCTTGGTGAGAATCCGGATGCCTTGCTCCATAACCATATAAAACATCACAGGGCAATGGCTACCTTTAACACAAGTAGAATTTGATGACTGACCTATTGTTACGGTGGGGGGTAGAGAGACGAATATCTACTGCAAATTTCCTTCCCGTGAGGGCGTGGCAGATTCCAACATCTTGCCCAGACATTTCAATGAGTTGGGTGGAGATGCGCATCTCGTTCATCACCAAGTCCTATAGAGCTAGGTATTGACCTGCCATTAGGTTTATATTCAAATTGCCCAATATGCAATGTGGTGCGGGAGAAATATACTTTTAACAATCTATCAAATAATAATAATGTGTTCACAGTGCTTCCTTCATTGGCAAGGATAACTAACTACTAAGTATCCGAAGATACAGTGGAGGTGTATGTGACACCGTACCTAGGCCATCACCGCTCAGAAACCTCCGATAGTTTCCCAGAGTCAGATCAGTCCACGGTGCGGATAGGGACATCCAAACAATTAAGAAGCCATAAGGCTTAGTGGAACATGAAAGAGACAATGAGTTTATAAATATGAGGCCCTATAGGTAAGTTGGCCAATTTTACACAACCTTGCTGGAGTGTGGGGCTAAATTACCGCAATGAC
>CM067365.1:55834913-55872413 GCA_034401795.1 Chaetoderma sp. LZ-2023a
TTGATGTAGTAATCCACGTAGTCACGGATATCGTTTACATCATAGGTTTTGCGATGGGTGTCAATCTGTTCTCGAGTGAAGGCCTTTGCTGCTCGTGCAAATCGATAAAATGGTGTTTCAACAGACTGAAAAATGAAACATCAGAAATCAGAGATTGCAGACACTCGCCCTCCGGTGTTTGTCACATTGTAAACGTGTTCAGACTTTTTGGATTTTCTTAGGATCTTCCGGATTATTTTAATCACACTCAAAGTTGTGGAACCCTAGTGTAAATTCATACTGCATTCCTGTGTTAATGTTTGAGCCAAGTCGGACCAGTAGCTTGATAGGATCCGGATCTGGCTTGCTTCTTCTCTTCAGATTACGGTCAACATCTGGGAATTCTCCTGCACAGCATGTTGCTTCATTTTCTTGAAATATGTGTTAAATCGGATCAGTGTGTTTTAGGTACAGCTCCAAACAGCGAGCCAGCTAGATAGTCAGGCAGCCAGACAGCCAGCCAGATAGACAGCCAGCCAGCCAGACAGACAGACAGACAGACAGATAGACAGACAGACAGACAGACAGACCAAGTTATTAGTTTGATTGGCTTATATCGAGTCATTAATTTCTACCTCCCATTTAGGCCATTTCGAGGCTGATGTTATTTTCAGTCTCTCATTTCATTACGTCTAACTTCTCCAGTTTTTATTCTTGCACCCAAATTTGTACTCAAGGGTGGAGGGGGGTCAAGGAGTGAAGGAGATTACTCATGTTTCCAACGATGACACATGCACTTGCTGGTTTATACCACTGTTCTGTGCATGCTTGGAGCTCCAGTCAAAAGAACCGACTACCATCCCTCGTTGAGGCATGCGATAAAGGTGTAAAAAGTTGCGCTACATACAGCATTCACACGACATGCCTTTAGGAGGCGACGGAAAGCCGTGTGTACCGTCCCATGTGGTGAATGCCCAGCCACCACCACCCACCCCTATGCTCTATTGTGATGGGTGCCGCACGCGCATTGCTATTTTTGTGGAATATAGGGATAAAATAAAATGACATTTGCATGTCCACGAAAATTTAAAACATTGTTTATTTTGAAAATCATTCAGAGAAATTGAAAATGTGTATCAAAATGATCTCGTCTGACAGTAATTTTCGCATCAGTTATCTGCCTTTCACCAATCACCAAACGGGATACAGCCACTTACCAAGATGGCTAGTGCATAGAGTATAGTGCATAAGGAAATCTGTATAAAATCTATTTGTAATATAATATTCTGTTTATTTAAAGGAACTCCAAATACGCTTAAAATTAAATTGTTGAAATATTTCACTTTTAGAATTTCAAATCGTGAGTGTTAATGGTAGACACGCTTTTCATTAACCTCCATAGTCACGTGGTTTTCAAGTGGGCGTAACCCAATTGGCCATCTATGGAGCTGCCAAAATGGGCGTGTTCAAGTGGATGTCCTTGTATTAACTTGCCCACCAGAACACCCTCCATGTGTCCAGTCTATATCGGGCAATTAGGCCATGCCGACTCGAAAACCAGATGACTTTGTAGAACCAATGAAAAAGTGCATCTATCACCTTTAAGACTATCATGTAATGCTATGTGTTTGAACTTTTAGTCATTTACCTCATATAAATTAAAGAAACCATGGTGTCTTACAACATAAAACTCAATTTCAAAACTAACAATCATATTAATCTAGGTAGAATGAATACGTCAATGCTAAAACATTTTTTGATTCAGTGCATAGAGGTACGTGATTTAACATTCTAAAAGTGAACTTTTACACTAAGCATATTTGGTGTACAGTTGATTAAGTGTGCCTTCATATTACTGTCACTGGATAACTTTTATGAGAAAAATGGCACTTTAAAAAAATGTTAGTATTCTGTTGAAAAAATGGCTGGAGTTTGATATCAAAATATCAGTGCTTTTTCAGAAAAGGTGTCTGTTTTCATGGCAAAGGGCGTGTTTTGTTTGCAAAGAACATGCATGGGTTCTCTATCGGCATAGTGAGTGGGTGTGGGGCCATGGGCATGTGCCACTGGGAAATGTAAAAGAACTCGGTCTGAATGTCAGGCCCTGAAATTATATTGTAAATAGTAGATGGTATATGCTATCCCCGCCAGGGTGACCAAATATGTGCAGACTAGATCTCACTGAGCGGCCCAGCCTGCTCTAACAACCCATGTTACAGTGTACGGGGACTTCACTGAGCAGTAGGATGTCAGACCGGCTTGTTCTTCTAAATAGGAGGTGAAGTAACAGTCCACGTCCAAATCCAAGATAATACACAGCTCCCTTGCGAACCAGGTTCTCCGGTTAACTAGACGTGAGTGGTAGCCACTGCATCAAGCCGACTTCTAAATACACTCTTAACCTTGGTATACACTGACCGATTCTAGTCTGCCATACAAGCAATTAACAAACCAGTTGGTCTTAAGGTGGTGGTATGGAATTACACTGACTGAAAATTTGTATTATTCAGCCAATGAGCGCCGATTAAAATAATGTAACTGGTGTCGGCGATGGATGATCAGGTTGTGAATGGACACAACTGTCCTGCCTTGATATGTTTGGCCAATTTCATTTATTTTACAAAGATCCCTCCTATTTGTAGGAACACCGTATAGGCAGAGCTCATAAAGCTGTACAGTGCGATACAATATGTGCAACACACTATGCCATTTACAAGATCACATATGTAGGATGCACAATTATGAACTATTTAAAATAGAGAGATTTATAAAATGTTCAACTTATTCCAGAGTGTATTCACTACCGATATCGATTTAACATGTGCTGTCAGTGCGAGTTCTTTTATGTTCATCATCCCATATGCAATAACCAGGATGGGATTAACACTTCCTTTGAATGACAAGGACTGTCCATGTCTTTATACCTATTGATATTCCTGAATGCTTGATCGACACTTGAGCATAACATTGGAATCAATCAGAAACATATGTCAAAGATATCATATGGCAAAAAAATATTCTGGCATGGTATAGGATGACTGTAATGTGCTACACACTGCGCTACACAGCCCCATACGCTGAAGATACATCACTATTGTGTGAATCATTCACGCCGGGACGCGTGCCTTCCTCGTTTACTCGCTAGGTACAATCATTTGGGAACACCCTGCTGAATGCGAGTCTACCCAACTACTACAGGCAGCGGAGTGTTTAGTCTGGTCTGGGATTATCGGTGGATGTAGACCCATCATACGATACAATTCAATTCAATTCGATTTTATTATTTTCAACACTGACATATGGGGAACTTACATGTACAAGATTTACAAAGACCTATAACATATTATTAATACAGATATTGACATCATCATTGGTGTCATCATCATCACTGCCATCGTTATCATCATCACTGCCATCATCATCATCACCATCACCATCATCATCATGATTATCATCATCATCATCATCGTCGTCGTCGTCGTCGTCGTCATCATCATCACCATCATCAATGCCATCGCTATCATCATCACTGCCATCGTTATCATCATCACTGTCATCACCACCACCACCATCATCATCATCATCATCATCATCATCATCATCATTAACTACGACAACAAAACAAACAACAACAACAACAACAACAACAACAACAATAACAACAACAGCACTCACGCATTATATCTAGTGAGAATCACCCATCTAGTGAGTGAAGGGGGTGGGATTGCGGGCATCCAGTGTGCCTTATTAATAGGTTATTGTTATACTACCTTCACCTATTCTCAGCACCAAATTAAGTTCAGAAATATTGTTTATAATAAGTAATTACCTTTGATTTGAGGAAGGACATTGAAGTCGGCAGGAAATCATATACGGATAATGAGTCAGGAGCGCCAAGGGCATCTCTGAGCTTTTGCAATAAGCTCTTAAATTCAGTATCTGTATACTCAAATCTGTGAATAATAATAATAATAATAATAATAATAATAATAATAATAATAATAATAAGTAAAAACTTATTATTATGCAACGAATTTTTCAAAGGTTTGTACCCTCAAAACCCTTATCAGGATCAATTTAACACAAGACATGCTGTTAGGGACTCCAATTGTCTAGCTTCCACCATTTGATAAATCTGGTTGATCGATTATCTGAGATCGGATAGAACCCAACTATCTTTGGTTATTGCATACGATTGTGAGGAGTCTTCACTTCATTATAGTACCTTTTGCTGTACTCAATGGCAAACTAACGTAAAAAATAAAAAAACAAAAGTTCTTTGGCGAATCATGTAAATAAATTTTCCCAAATAGAAACATGGTTATTTGGGGCTATGTTCAAACCAGATCAGCCACGGTCTCTACTAACCTTGCGCCAAACATTAGACTGCAGATAACGTTGCTTGTAGCCATGTTGCAGAGTGCTTTAGTTCCATTCCAAATCTTTCCAGAGAACTTGTCGATTTCAGTAACAAAAGACTCCGCCTCTTCAATGATTTTCTCTTCTGTTCCCTTCTTGCCAAATCCAAGATCTCTAAGAGCTGTCAATGTGAACCGCCTCATTTGTTTCCAAGGTTCTCCATCTTGAGACAGAATTCCTGCGAAAGAAAACATTAGTTCATTTATCATATAGTTAAGGAGATAGTTAACTAATAGAGTATGTCATAGTCACGTTCACGTTTTCTTTATTTAATTCATGATATGCAATAGCATATGAAGGTCAATATATATGAAACCATTTCTTGGTGATAGAGTGACATTGATCTGAGGCAATTTTAATATAAATACACATATATACATACCTATATAGTAAACCATTATGTTACTATTTTTATCTCTATGCCATTACACATTTTATAATTATTTCACATTAATCCCACATGACCCGTGGGACCGCAAGGCGAAAACATAAATACGATGGAATACGTTATGTCGTTGATTTATACACACACACACACATATATATACATATATATATATATATATATATATATATATATATATATATATATATATATATATATATATATATATATATATATATATATATATATACCACCTAGTTAAGAAATACGTTTGTATATGTTAGGCGCAGTAATATTAAAAGTGGGATTAAATGTAATTTTAAGTCTGAAATAACGATGTGTCGTTTGCCAATTTTTATGGCACATTGGTTAGAACTCTTAGGAAGTAATGAGTTACAAGGACGCAAATTATTATCACAAAATGGTGCATTATAAAAGGTTTCAGTGATCAACTTTATTGGAAAATTTGTAAAAAAAAATATCAGTTTATATGATAAATGGAATCTCAAACTGGGTCCCATTTCATATCACTATAATCAAACTCATCGAAAATTTCCACATTGCACTCGCTAAAAGATTCGTGAAATGTGATAGTAGTGATATGAAATGGTACCTCGTTTCAGATTCTATATTTCTCTTTGTATCAGTTTCTAACATTTCATATTATCATTATTATTATTATTATTATTATTATTATTATTATTATTATTATTGTTGTTGTTGACAGAACATCATATTCATTGCTGTCTTTATGAGAAGTGCTATTTATTACAGATTTCTGGGGTCGATTTAGGGAGTCTTCTTCTTCTTTTCGTTCGCTGATCATACCGCCAGTCCTGTAAGTGACTATCGACATGATCATATGCGTTAAGTGCGTGGATCCATGGTTTATTAGAGTGCGCCGTGCGGCCTGGAACCTCCATCTTCAGCACTCGAGGTTTCTGTCAGGGTTACCTCACCCTTACCTCCTTTAGTCGCCACTTACGACAGGCAGAGGATACGGAAGGTGTATTCTAAGCCCCACCTACAGGGAGTCTATAGTGGTTTGCCCGCTGAATTTCTGCAAAGTAGGCCTATATATTTTCATCTGCCTCACCTCTGAATATGACGAATATTTTGAAAAATAATTTGATTGAATGTTAATCCCCATGAAATAGTCGTTACATTTTCAAACATGTTTCCCTATTTATTACACAATAGTTTACATTTGAGCATCATATTAATGTTGACTCACGATAGCCACCAATTTGTCCTCTTATAGGTGCATTTTCACACCAAAATGACTGAATCTAAAATTGTTAAGATTGTAGGCTATTAGATACTTAAATTATGTGCCTAGATGTAATGAAACGAAATGGATCTTAACATATGATGGTTTCACTTCGTATAAATTAATATAATTTTTTAGTTATGAATTTAAATTAGAGACACATGTCTCTAAATCAATTTAATAAATTAAAAAATTGTATTAATTTACATGTATATGTAATGAAATCATCATATGTTTAGATTAATTTAGGCACATAATTTAAGCTTCTAAATGTATATAATATTAACAATTTTGCTTTTGAGCATTCTGGTGTGAAAATGCACAAGTAGTATATATATATATATATATATATATATATATATATATATATATATATATATATATATATATATATATATATATATATATATATATATATATATATATATATATATATATATATATATATATATATATATATATATATATATATATATTTATATATATAGTGATAGCTCTGGACCAAAGTAACCCCATTAGAGACCACGTCGGTTGACCCCACTTTTGGCCTATGAACCACGCCCTTGGAACTAACCGTTGGACCAAATAACCTATAGAAACCACGCCCATGGACCGACCACACACCACTGGACCACGCCTCGGGACCACAACTCCGGGCAACAACTTTGGGTCATACCTATGGACCACGCCTCTGGACCACACATCTGGACAAAAATAACCCCATCAGAGATCACGCTCATGGACCACACATTTGGACCACCCCTCTGGACCACACCTCTGGATCACACCTCTAGACTACACCTCTGGACCACGCCTCTGGACAACCCCTCTGGTCCAAATAACCCCATTAGCGACCAGGACCATGGACCACACCTCTGGACCAACCCGCTGGACCACGCCTCTGGACCACACCTCTGGACCACACGCCTCTTGACCACGCCAATGGACCACGTCAATGGACGACACGTCTCTTGAGCACACCTCTGGACCATACGCCTCTAGACCACACCAATGGATCACGCCTCGAGACCGCAACAAAGGACCACACGTCTCTGAACCACACACCTCTGGACCAGACCTCTGCACCACACCAAAATGGACCACGCCTCTGGACCATGCCTCTGGACACAAAATAAACCCACCAGAGTCCATGCATATGGCATATGGACCACACCTCTGGACCACTACCCGGACCACGCCTCTGGATCATACCTCTGGCCAACACCTCTGGACCAAATAGCTCCCGTAGAGACCACACCACGGCTCTGGACAACACCACGCTAGAGCACATCACGTCTCTGGACCACAACCCTCTGAACCACATCGCTGGACCAAATAACCCCGTTAGAGACCACAACACGTCTGTGGACCACACACCTTTGAACCACGCCATGGACCACATCTCTTGACCAAATAACACAGTAAGAGAGCCAACCACCTCTCTAGACCGCACCTCTCTGGACCACGCCACGTCTTTGGACAACCCCCACTATGGACCACACCACTCTGGACCACACCACTCTGGACCACACCACTTTGGACCACACCAAAGGACCACGCCAATGGAGCACGTCGCTGAACAACGCAATTGAACCACACGTCTCTGCACCGCAATCCTCTGGGCCACACCAATGGACCACGCCTCTGGACCACGCCAATGGACCACACGTTTCTGGACCACACCTCTCTGAACCACACCAAAGTGGACCACACCTCTGGACCACGCCAATGGAGCATGCATTTGAACCCAAAATAACCCCATCAGAGACCACAACTCTGGACCACCCTTCCTCTGGACCACGCCTCTGGATCACACCTCTAGCCCACACCCATCTGGACCACATCTCTTGACCAAATAACACAGTAAGAGAGCCAACCACCTCTCTAGACCGCACCTCTCTGGACTACGCCACGTCTTTGGACAACCCCCACTATGGACCACACCACTCTGGACCACACCACTCTGGACCACACCACTTTGGACCACACCAAAGGACCACGCCAATGGAGCATGCCTCTGTACCACACCTCTGGCATATGGACCAGGCCCATCAGAGACTACATCTCTCGATCACCCCTCCCTGGACCACGTCTCTGGGTCACACCTCTAGCCCACACCCCTCTGGACAACATCCCTCTGGTCCACACCTCTTGACCAAATATCCCCAATAAGAGACCCAACCACCACTCTAGACCACACCACGTCTTTGGACCACATTCATCTGGACCACACCCCTCTGGACCACACAACTCTGGACCACACCCTCTGTACAACACCACTGTACCACATCAATGGACCACGCCAATGGAGCGCGCCTCTGGACCATACCTCTGGCCTATGGTCCATCCCTATGGACCACACATCGGGACCATACCCCTCTGGATCATGCCAATTGACCACGCCACCCTATGATGTACTGGAGCAAATCTCACCGACCAGATGAGCTACACGACTGCGCCGGGCCCCACCTCAAGTTCTGGACTCCATTTAGAGAGTGGTAGAAGACTGTTGCCATGTATATCAACGACAACTCTAGTCATTAATCAAACTCAAACTCTAAGCTTCGCACGTTCTCTCGTATTATGGGCATTTGCCTAGTGTACATATTATCACCTGCTAATTTTGGGCGGGTTTTGGTGGTTACCCGATAGGGACTTGAGTTACTACAGCAGCACAAAAAATTTCATGAATTGTATATATGTATAACATATCTAATTCAATGCAGGACAAGAGCGCATTAAATCCTAGTTACGCTTGATACATACCCGATGAGTGCCTAAAATCTCCCTTAGAGAATCGCAATCCATCTTCTCCGAACCACAACCCCATCCCGACCCCTACCAACACCAATAGTCAGCTTTAATATAAGCATATGCCGTTACCTTACCATGGCCACCGCTGAATTCGTCCGAGGTAGCTGTCTTTGCACGTCCAGAACAGGCGTCAGCATTTGTAACGAAGACATCATGCACGTTTTTGAAACCGGAAACACAGACAGCCGGCACTGTCGCAAACCAAATAGTGAATATATTCCCATACTGTTTCCGATGATCGTCCATATATCCCAGAAAATCACCTCTTTTAAGTAGAGCCATGATATTGCCTAGCAGCGGTAAGCCTCGCGGTCCTGGTGGAAGATTTCTCTTGTGAGATCGCCACAAGTACAGAAAGAAAAGCAACGTGGCAATGAATACTGTGATCGTAATGGCGTCCATGATCTTCTAAACTGCAGTATGCTGAAACATACAAAACAAATAGCCATGCATGGCTGGGGATAGTGCACCTGCCCTTTTCGGTGACGTTGACCATAGACAGCTCGGTCATAAAATCCGAAGATTTACACATGAGCAATCGCCACCCAAATGTTTCGAAAATTTCCCCTTGTTTAGCTTGAGTCATCATGTGGAAATGTAATTTCCATATTGTCAAAAACTAATAGGGTTCTGTGGAATCCCACGGCAAATAGTTCTATCTATAACACTCTCAGATGAATAAGCCCTGTTCTTCAGCGACGTGGAGGAATGCGAAGTTAAATTAACAAAGCTTTGAGGGGGGTCCCAAAAAATTAATTCAAATTAATTAAAGTAAATAAACAAAATTGAAAATAACACGTTAAATACATACATAATGTGACAGCGGAAATATAGGCCTATTTTATATTATATTCATTTTAAATTAGTTCTTTAGGAACAGCAACCACCCCATCCCCAACTCACCCACCCCTCCCAACCTCACCCCCTGCCCCCCCCCCCGCCATCCCCCACCCCACCCCACAACCCACCCCACCCGGCCCGCCCCGCCCATCCCATCCTCCCCACCACTGCCCCAAACCACCGCACCACAACACCCACACACGCACACCCACACACACACACACACACACACACACACACCAACCAACCCACCCGACGCACGCACTCACTCCCGCGCGCACGCACGCATGCACGCACGCACGCACGCACGCACGCACGCACGCACATCTTGGTAGATTTACCTACTCATTCCTCCACATCACTTAAGTACAGGGCACTAATTAGTGCTATTGCTATACAGCTATATGAGGACACGCGGACCATTAGTCTATTAGCCAACTACTAGTAAAATTAGAATCTGGTACTAAACCACATGACTGTCTTTAGTATTTGGCAATGATTAGAATTATGTTAAGTTAGTTTCAATATCTCGAAAAGGAATTTGTGATTTAAGTGTAAAATGGTAAATGTTGTATCTATCCAACGAGCCAGCCTACATGGTGGATAAACATGTCATATCGTAGAAAAGGATGAGATGAACCGCAGACAAACACTCACCAGCCAAAACACAAAAATGCAACGGATTCAGCAGTTCAGTTAAAAGAATAATTCAACAAAGCGAAGAAAACATACCTCCGCCAAAGATGGTATGAGCAGAACTCTTCAATGTAGAACACCTAGACATATTATCTCGACAATGGCACTAAATCATAATACAAAGGACTAGAGTTCTGAATAAGAATGAACTCCACATACGTGCATAGAAGGTGCGTGAAGATTCCGACTGATTGAAATGAAGATGTCAATCTCAGGTAGCATGACTCCGACATCTTTATTCCATCCAAACCCACAACAATGATACAATCTGGAGACTAAAAGACGCCAGGGAAAGATAGGTCACCAACGAAATGAGTAAGCATGTGGGGTTAGATACTCAAAATGGCTTGGTATTCCTGATACGTTGCTTTTCTTTAAACGAAGCCATCGTCGTCCCAATACTGAAGGGGGGGGGAGGAGGAGGAGTGTGTGTAAGAACAAAATTAGTTACAGGTCAATCACTTCACTCGGTTGAAATCAGCAAGATACACGAGTTATCAACAGGAGATTGAAATGGCAGCAGTGAAATGATTATCCGGTCCAAAGAGAACGTGGTTTTGGAAAACCTATCCACATGATAAAATACATAGAAAAACTAAAAATTCCAAGACAAAAGGAACGTCATAAGAGCGCCTTGGTGGATTGTGTGTTAGGCCGCTGTGCCATGCAAGCTTAGAATTACAATCCAGAGATCCAACGTGCAGGCATGCGACCAAGGTTTAAAAATATATGCAGTTCCATATAGCATTCACCTGATACGGCCATCGGAGGGTCAGTTGATCCTTAGCGTGTGGAGTCTCTTCCATAGGGTCGTAAAATAACTCACACTGGGTGTCAGGCCCTGTATCTGGAGCTCAGTTGTGAAAATGCTCTGATTGTGTAAATAATTGATATCAGATGTCCGCCCTGCCATCAGTATCTCCATGATGCTATAGCTGAAGCCTGTAAGACGCCTATTCAAAAGGCAGGTGGTACAAACGTGTGCAGATTGGAGCTCGCTGTGTTGCATTGCTGGCAGCCTACTCGAACAATCTACGTCA
Organism: Chaetoderma sp. LZ-2023a; assembly: GCA_034401795.1. NCBI lineage: Eukaryota > Metazoa > Mollusca > Caudofoveata > Chaetodermatida > Chaetodermatidae > Chaetoderma > Chaetoderma sp. LZ-2023a. Next base: position 55,846,357 of record CM067365.1, read on the forward strand.
CAGCTGCCAGCGACACTGTCGGTAGCTCCGTGGTTCACCATCTAGACTGTGTAAATACAGTACAAATAACTATAAAAACAACCCCAAGGACTGCAGATCGGATATGTGGTCCTGCCCAATGTTCGCTTGCTCACACCCCTCTAATTGTTCATCATGGCGACTCCCCTGACAGTGACACTATCAGTATGGGCGAAATTACGAAACATAATCCACGGCAGCATTTATAGATCTTACCAAGGCACCTGGGAATGCATACATCAAAGATCTAGAAAGATCAACATGATCCTTTGCCGTGAGGACCCACTCAGACAGTTTTTGAAAGATCTACATGCAGGAATGCACATCTTCGCAGCGGGAGTGCACTAATAAGCGCTATTAGTGAGCTCACAGGAACACTGGGCATATAATGTTTCCTTTCCTTCTCGCAGTGAGTCAGAACTGTCTTCGTTTTATCTCAGATAGAGAGAAGACGGTTCTAACTCACTGTGAGAAACAGAGGAAACAGAAGCAGCCATCTCATCTGGCACATTGGCAATTACAAAAGTTGAGCAGAAACCGACTGAAGCAGTCTAGTGATAAACACCTAGCTTAACTAGCACTGCAGTATTCTTCCAAGTATTTCGGGGAAACAAGAACTGCTACATTAACCGAAAGCGATATCACTACAACCCAGACTATTGACCTTTACAACAACCCAGCGTATTGACTAAAACCTTAGCTTAGAGTCTTACCATATGCTCAGCCATATACATAAGTTATTTAAGTCACACGTGCTGACGACTGGATCATTCATCTCCAGTATACTAACCATTGTTTCAGAATTTCCACATGTACTGAAAAAGCAGGTACGGCAGACATACATTATCCTAAGAGCCCACTTCTAGAAAATATGACAATGCACACATGTCTTCTTAGACATACCTTCAGATTTAGCAGTTAATAATGTATGTATGTTATTATTAACTTATATTCGCAAATGATAAAGGACCAACTACCTTTCCTGTATGACTACAGAATCTAGCGGGTGGAGCTATCTCACTACTAGAAAATGAATAACTCAAAAATACAACGCCTCTTCCGCAGAAAGATTCAACAGGTGTTACTTGTTCTGCAATCGATTCCTGCTCATTCTAGATGACTTTGAATTACATACACCAATAACTCTGAGCTGCTGAACCATGACACCTCCTACAATGATGTCAATGCCAGGATAACGAGATAATTTTGCACAACCTGCAAAACAGTAATTCACCAGCTGACAAGATTCAAGAACTAGCGCGTCATCAACAGATCACTATCTGTAGACTTTAGCCAGAAATTCCCAGCCATAATCTGTACCATATGCAAATGCCACATACAGATACAAGTACTTGCAACTTGGAAGAAAGCTTCCAGACTAACGAAAACGTGGTCTGCATTCATGCTCTTTACACACAGAAGGAAGATGATGTTGGTCAATCGGTCACATGATGACAGAAACCACTATGTACTAAAAGAGCACAGTATCTAGACCAATAGTTTTAGATAGAACTGAACTCTAGACTCCAGATCCTTTGGAACACACAAGAAGAAGAAGAAGAAGACTTTTTCATAATACTTTATTAGAATTCACAAGCCACTTTAAAATGTTAGCGATATATCACAGCATGTCAATAAAATTAAAATTTTAAATATGTAAAAGCATATAAGCCTAGTTGTACTCATCAATCACAAAATAAGTAAAACACATGATCTTTAGATTTCGTTAAATCTTAATTCATTCTCTTTAACACTACATATAAAATTATTAAAATCCCAGAAATTCTGAAAGTTTTCTATTGATCCCATATTTAGTTGATGCTGAAATTCAATATGAATACGCGATCGTAACCTGGAAACACATTCTTTAAGGGGATCAGTTCTCTCTTTTCCATCCATCAGACGTTTGGCGTGTTATATTTGTAGCCATTTTGGCATTTTCCATTACCCAGTTAATAAGACGATGCCTTACTTTGCGTTCAGAATATGAATTACATTTAGGATAGGGGAAGCCTTTTATATAATCATCAGCTATAAACTTGCCAATTTCTAACAAACATAAAACTACTCTACGAACTGTCAGAAGTAGAGGTTGAAGACGATGACACAATAAAAACATATGAAGAAGAAGAAGAAGACTTTTCATGTACTTTATTTTGGATTCATAAAAAACGCTTTAATTTAATACATCACTCATAAATTATTTTTAAAAACACGTCATAGACAATATAAATATATTCCTGAATCAGTCTGAGTATCATTTAAATAAACATTGTATTTATGAAGAATAACAAATATGTCACTATATCACAGATCTACGTCAATTTTGTAAAAAAACAACAATCCAATCCGTATAAAAAAAATCAATGGGAATCAGTCATCAAAATCATCAGTCATCAGTCATTAAAATGTAAAATGATGAAAGTGGACAAAATAATACTGAAAGGTATAACTAAATACCATTAAATGTTAAAATACCGTCTTCAGTACTACAAACGAAGTGGTCAATTGCCCAAAATTTGTAAAGTTTTCTAGTGACCCATTTTGCTGGTGGTATTTAAATTCAATAGGCACACGAGCTCGCATTCGAGAAATACATTCTCGAAGGGCGTCCGTCTGACCATTGCCATCCATTAGACGCCCGCGTTACATAGGTAGCCATTTTAGCGTTTGCCATGATCCAATTGCATATACGATGATTAATTTTACGTGCAGATTTAGACGAACAATGGGGGCATGGAAAGCCTTTGACATAATTCTCAGGCTTAAATTCATCAGCCAGTGTTAAAAATAGAACTGCTCGTCTAACAGCACACAAAAGTGGTTGGAGACGTGAACATGTTATAAAAAGATGTGCTAAATCTTCACGATCGCCACAGTAAACACATTTATCATTAATACAATATCCGGCCTTATATAGAAAAACACCAGTGTTGAGTGCCCCATGGAAAACCTTCCATGACAAATCTCCTTCGTAGTATGTACACGGATATTCATAAAAACAGAGACAATTATCTGTAAAATCAATATTTAGAGAAAGTAGATCTCTCCATATGTTACTTTTGGTATTATGTGAAATCATTGAGTAACATTTTAATAAAGACAGCTTGTACAGTTCCTTCTTGCAAAGAGATGGTATCAATACAGTAAAAACCGAGTCATCATTAATATTGCATGATAATTCATAATTGTATACTGACCTGGGAATGTCAATAGGTCGATCTAATAGTTCAAACCATTCATTGGGTATGCTATCCCATAGAGTGTTCAGGTTTATTTGAAGCAATCGTCGAGACCTGTTGCCAATTTTAAGGAGTAAGTCTTCAAGTGCAATTCGTTTATCATTTACCAAAATATCAGCTAGAATGGTAGCATTCGCACCTATAAAATCTCCATAGCAAAAAGTAAATCCAGTGGAGATATTCTTGATCAAAGGATTTAGAAACAGTGGTTCATTTAAAACATCGATTTTACAGCTTGGATGCGATATTCTCATAACATTTAAGAAAAACCAAGAATTGAGCACACTCTTATAAAAGATAGGTAGATTACGAATCATCTGTACATCCAATTGAATAGAGAAAATCTGATAATCGTAATTTAGTTTATGTATCTGTTTGAGAAAGTAGCTGCTAAAGCTGAAACACGGATGAAAAGCGAAATAGTTCATAAAGGATTGTGCATACTGAATACGGAATGTCCGTATCCGAGATTCTAAATGCACGAGTCCTTGCCCACCTTTGTCTAAAGGCAGAAACAGTAACTCTTTGGGAAGCCAGTGCTTTCCAGACCAGATGAAGTTAATTAACAGTTTTTGAATAGCATTTAAAATATTACCAGGGACATCGATAACAGCTAACCTATGCCAAAGCTTAGAAGCAGCAAGCAGATTAGTAATAGTGATCCTACCTCTAAACGATAGAGCTTTTGATAACGGGAGCCAGTTCAGAAGTTTTGTGCTGATTTCATTTTCAAGATTTTCCCAATTTTGTTTGCAAAAATCCAAAGAATTGCCAATATAAATACCGAGAATCTTTAATCCATTGCTATTCCATTTTAACCCCAAAGGCTCGTCAATACGCCCTTTCCAGGAACCAACCCAAAAACCTTCTGACTTTGAGTGGTTAATTTTCGCGTTGGAAGCAGACTCATATACATGTATCAAATATCGCAATTTAATAAAATCATCATTACACGTACACAAGGCAGTTATGTCATCAGCATAAGCTGAGCAAGAAACCCTTTCACCCGAGATATCAGGCAGGGCCACCCCCCCCCCCCCTCAGTCCGTTATTTGAGCGTATCTTAACTAACAATGGTTCGATACAGATAATGTACAAAGCGCCTGATAGGGAACAACCCTGTCTGATACCACGGCTAAAAGAAACAGGCATAGATAACAAATTATTTATTTTCCGTAAACACGAAGTGTCATTGTAAAGAAGCTGAATGCATTTAACAAAAAAATCACCAAAGCCAAATGCGCGCAAGGTATTCAATACATACTGGTGACTTACCCTATCAAACGCCTTCTCCTGATCTAGGGATACAACGCCAAGAGGTAACGACATGAAATTTGAATACTCGACGACGTCTGTTATCAACCTAATGTTATTGGAGATCTTACGTCCTGGTACACAATAGCTTTGGTCTATGTGAATAATTTCTGCGAGTACTGTACGTATACGATTATACAAGGCCTTGGAAAATATTTTCAAATCTACACATAAAAGTGATACAGGTCTCCAGTTCTTTAAATTGGTTAAATCACCTTTCTTAGGTAATAATGTCACAACCGCTCGCCTGCATGAAATAGGTAATAACATGTCTTCAATTGATTCATTAAAAACATCAAGAAGATCAGAACCGATAGTTTCCCAGGAGCTTTGTTGTTATTGAGATGGTTAACAGCGTCAGTAAGCTCTGGTAAACTCAGGGCCCGATCTAACTCGATTCTGGAAAGCTCACTTAGATTAGGAAGATCTGATAAAAGCAGGTTTTCAGACACTTTGCATGAGCTTGACTTCGCATATAATTCACCATAGAAATCAGAGGCGTGGCTCAGAATATCCGTATCAGAATTAACCATTTCACCGGTTGGGATCTTCAACTGTGAAATAGTTTTATTCATCACACGTTTATTCTCAAGATTAAAAAAATATGTAGTAGGTCTATCTGATTCATTTATATGCTGGAATCGCGATCGAATCCAAGCACCCCTATTTTGCTCTTTGAGGAGAGTTGTTAATTCAGATTGCTTTTGGTTAATTACCTCTAATAATTCATTTGTTTTTGGAATTTTGACCGATAACTGATCAATTTCAGCTTGTAAGTCTGATCGTCGCTCACGGAAAAGGACAGCTCGTTCTCGGGAATAACGCTGTGATAACATACATATATGCTTTTTGTCCAATTCCCACCAATCCTGTAGACAATCAAAATCACATTTTTCCCCTTGCCAACCATTCCAGAAATCATTAATTAAAAGCACATAGTTTCTTTCACTCAACACAGCGGTATTCATGCACCAATATGCACTTTTCCGTTTTACACTTTTAAGCTGAAATATTGCTTTAACATAATCATGGTCAGAATTGGTGCAAGGAATTATGGAACAACTGCTTAAAAACTGTCTAAAATTACTATGAATGTAAAAAAAAAGTCTGGATGCAGTCCCATCGGACCTGTGCCAGGTGAAAATTTCAGGTTGTGGATAGAGGCAGCGATATGCATCAGTAAGACTATTGCTTGTAATTAAAGATTTAAGCGAATCCGCAGCTGGAGGGTGTGGTTCTGTTGCTGATGTTCTATCTAACTCACAATCAAGTGTACAGTTAAAATCACCACCTAATATTATAGGATATGGTTCGGACAATGTGGAAATATGAGTTTTTAGCATATCTATGCATTTCAATTTGTCATGAGACTCTGTGGGATTGTAAACATTAATCAAATAAAAATAGGTGCCATGTATATTTGCTGTGACATGTAAGATTCTTCCCTGAGCAACTGTGATCGTTTCAATGATATTTACATTTAACTTGGGTTTAAATATTATAGCAACACCAGCTGTATTCGTATTAAAATGTGAAAAGACAGCTTGACCTCTCCATATAAGTCGCCATAGCGACTCATCCGGCTGAATCGTGTGAGTATCCTGGAGAAACACAATATCGGCAAATAAATCTTTGCGAAGTTCATTAAAAATACGAAATCTTTTAAAAGAGTCACGACAACCTCTCGTATTTAGTGTAACAATTGAGAGGGAAGTCATAATTAAAAATAATTGAATAAATCTTAGAACAAAGATACCCATAATTGTTTGGTGTAGAAAAGAAACTGTATTCAAGTTCGTTACTAGATTGACCATAGGCGGAAACAATTAATTCCGTAAGCTACGGTGTAGCTTAGTGACTATTTTGGTGACACGAGACTTGAACGCAGATTCTAAGCCAGGTTGTTTCTTCAATCGTATCAACTGATGTATCAGTAATTTTAAGTTGGGTTGAAAGGCTTTGCATTTATCTATTACCTTTTTACTATATTTTACACTTTCTATAAATAGTTTCACATCTTCAAGAGAGGGCATTACCTCCCTTGAATCAATAAAATCTGTCATGTCCGAAAGTTCTGAACCAATAGACATGCTGTCAGCGTCGCTGGTGTCCTCGTCCAGCAGTTCACCCTGCGATAAAGACGGCATACCACCTGCTTCTATTCCAAGCCTGTCCGAATCACAAGGATCATGTCCAGGTTTGAAAACTATAGATGCATTATTAACACTAGTTGCCTTCGCCAATGAGATATTTACATCGAGTTCACTTAGGATTTCTTGTGTCGACATAACAGTTTTTTCAGCTACACAACCCTCGTCAGATAATAGAACAGGGTCGTGTAATTCCGATTCACGGTGAATTTGAATGACAGTGACAGCAGAGTCCCCATTGGCCGCCGTGTTGGAATTACCAGGTTCATCTGTGAACAGAGCTGAGTTTTGCTGAGTAGCCTGGTCCATTGAAGTAGCATCATCTACAACAGTGGAATTATCCGACGGTGCACTGGTAATGTCCGCCTCATTATCGGTTTCAGGATCAGTGACAATTAAATCATCGCTCAAGACGCTATAAGGATTGGAAAACTTAGTCTTACGACGTTTATTCTGAGGTGGTTTCTTAGGTGACGATTTACTGGCTTTATCAACTGGTGTATCGTTTCTTTGTGACAGTGTTTGTGGAAAATTGTTATCATTTAGCACAAGATCGGAAATCGGTATGACGTCACGATTTTTACTGTTGACCGGCTCGTCCACAACATTGTTGTTAAAGTTATCATGAGCCACCGAATTGTCGTGAATGTCATTCAATGGGCAAAAACGTTGAAAATGTCCTTTCTGAGCACATTTAAAACAGACAATCTCGTCCGTACTTATAAATAGTCTATGGGACCTTCCTATGTACGGGATGTCCACAAACTCCGGTAATGGGGACTTTTCCATTACAATCTGGATCTGCCGTCTAAAACTTTGCACATGTCTTAACTCTGGTGACTTGCAGCCTAAAGGTATTGGCCGACAATTTCCGAGCACCTTTCCTTGGCTTTCCAACGCTTGTTTAATAACAAAGTTCGGGATGTAGGGTGGGACATTAGATATAATTAATCTCGTCGGCTCATTCTCCAAGGAATACACATTGTGGTAGCAGCCACCTACGTTTATACCGTCAAGACACAGTCTATTGACTTGTTGCTCCGTTTTGACATAAACCGCGATTCCTCCTTTAATTCGTGAAGCAGCTACAATATTCTCTGGCTTTACGACGGCGGCGGCGCCTTTCACGTAGGCCTCTACCGCCACACCAGCTAGACTATCAACGCGTACACCGTGATTCCTATCAATACCCGCGAATGGTTCGTAATCTAAAGCAGGGGTGGTGACGGGGTCACTTCGAGTCTCTCTCAGGCGCTCCGCATAACTAACCTGTCTGGCCATTGTCCAAACACAATAGCCTAATCAAGCGTCCACTTCGGCCAACAGGCCGACTACCCTATGCTAATGGCGCTATAAGTGTTACAAGTATATATAGAGTTACAAAAACCAGAGAAAAATCAAATTATGTATGAACACATTAATAAAACACAAAGTTATTAACGCAAACATAAGCACATACGCGTTAGCGCATACAAAAGACAAAAAGTAAACACAACTGACAATTATAAACAGTCGCCAAACGGACTAAACTGAGAGCTCTTCTAAAACACGTCTTTTCTCAAAGAAGAAGAAGAAGAAGAAGAAGAAAAAGAAGAAGAAAAAGAAGAAGAAAAAGAAGAAGAAAAAGAAGAAGAAAAAGAAGAAGAAAAAGAAGAAGAAAAAGAAGAAGAAAAAGAAGAAGAAAAAGAAGAAGAAAAAGAAGAAGAAAACGAAGAAGAAGATGAAAAACCTCACGTGACTAAGAACTAAGGTTGTGAAATCTTGATTTTACGCACATTAACCCTTTTAACAATGAATTCTCGGAATCTCAATATCTAGGTAACTACACAGGTAAATTGGGCATTGGAACTAAAGAATGCCACAGTGTATCGTCATTGCTGTTCCGTGTACCCTCTCCATACGATCCCATGCATAAGCCAAGTCCTGAACTTTTGTCTGCAATTCCGAGTTTACTCCAGCTTGGAGTTGAAATCTCCACTCACGAACAGTTGCCATCTAGCTGGGATTGTAATGGCAGAGCTCAGTTCCGCATCGAAGGAATCTAATATTGCTGGATTCGCTTTGACTTTTTCGGTAGGTGGGCCATATGCGTTGACGCTGCAACACTTAGTGGTGGTGTATTTTCGGGTAGGTATAGCGAGGACGATGAATGCAGAGCGATCACTGATGTATCCAAAACCAATGACACGGTCCATGACCCTTGGTCCAATTACGAAGCCTAAACCCCGGTATGTGGCCTGTTTTTGTTACATGAGTACTACCTTATGGCATGTCTGTAGTTGAGTGTTTAGCAGCTTTAGTCTCTTGAATGCATGAAATATTGATGTTATAGTGTTCAGAGTCTGCACCTAAGGTTTGCCTCTTTGATGTTGCAATCAGACCACGTGCATTCCACGTAGCTATATTAAGCTCCTGGAAAGATCGTGTCGTCCGATGCTGTCGAGCACAGTTTCTTGTTTGGAGAAGGTTAGACATTATCAACGTTGTCTCTGTATGCAGATGTCAGCCCGCAATCCTTGATGACTTAGTTTCCCAACAAAGTTGGTACAGTTGGAGACTGGTGTTGAGGTGTCATCGTTCTCCACTGGCTTTCAAACACCCATGCCATCACCGGACAACATGGACAAGATGCATTGCTGATCACAAAGGCCCAAAAGGTTCTAAGACTACAACAGAAGTCTTCAACCAAATAGACTTCATACTATGCAAGACAGAAGCAAATCCCCTGCTTCAGAATGCTCGTTCCTATGGTGACACAGACCTCAATTATGGCTATAAGCCAGTCATTACACGCCTTCAGATGAACGATCTCTGCCTAATGTATAAAGGCCATACCAAGCAAGAGGGTAGAGTCACCTACAACCTACCCAAGCTCCTCAGCAACACTGACACTCAAATGTCATACAAAAAGGCCCTCAGGGAGCAGATAGCTAACATCGACAGTAGGTCCGATCCAAATGAAGCCCTAACCAAAATACGGAAATCTATGGAATCATCAGCTACCAGCACCATATGTGTTCTTGAATACAACCGAACTAGGTATACTGATGACCCTCTAGTAGTAAAATTGTCAGCAAAGCAGAAATCAATACGACTGCGCATCTATCAATGGCGCCAAAGTGCAGACCACGCCAAACTACAACGGGAGTGCAATAACATTCTGCGCCACATTAGCGAATGCTTTAAAAATCTTGTTTTTCAACAAGCAGACTACCTAGCACATAAAATCACTGCCATGGATAACTGTCACAAAAATGTTTGGGGCAGCCCGGGCCCTGATAGTTACTGACTACAAACCACCACTCATTATACACAACTCTGAAGGGCACTTTATCGGGACTGAGCAGGGCAAAGCCGATGCGATTCAAGCATGGTTCAAGGAGTAGTTCACTGATCATGATGATGAGGCCTTGCACCCGTTCTTATGAGACACCAGGGCATTACTAACACTAATTAAAACAGCAGAAGTTGAGAAGGTACGCAAAGCCCTGAAAAATGGACGTGCATCTGAACCTGAAGGCATGAGCAATGAACTATTCAAATATGCAAGTGACCTTGTCTCAAAACCGGTCATGCGCCTATTTCAATTCAGCTTTTATGCACCACCTTTACATCAACGCTGTAGGCCAAGGCACACTTATCCCACTACCTAAGCCCAAAAAGCCACCGCCCACCCTCCCCACCCCAGTCAATCTGCAACCCATTGTGCTCCTCACCAGCATACAGAAAGTCCTATCCAATGTTACTCTATGCTGTATCCAGGACTTTACCGGATCATGTCAAAGTGATTTCAAACGTGGACGTAGCTGCACAGACATTGTATGGGCTCAACGTAGACATACCCAAACACTGGGATCTCCACAAAATGGGCATTGACATGTCACGAGCCTTCGACACAATTAAACGCTCAAAGGTCCTAGATGTACTACGCCAGGCGAGTTGCAATGAGGATGAGCTACGACTAGTGAGACTACTGCTTGCAGACACCAAGCTGACAGGACGAGTCAAGTCAGTGAAGTATGTAGAGTTTGAGACATCAATCGGCTCCCCACAGGAAGATGGTCTATCTCTTGTTCTTTTCACCTGTTACCTTGCTGCTGCATTGGAATCCATGCCGGAAAGTTCCACAAGAACAACCCCCACCACACCCACCTCAACCCCCACCAACTACCCCACCCACCCCACCCCAACCCCCTAGCAATAATGGGTATGCCGCTAGAGATGTAATATACCGACGATGTGCACTTCATAGGCGAGGAAAAGAAAGTCCTTGCTGAACTTCTCCCAATAGCTGCAAACAAACTAAAATTGAGAATCTCTTTATGAATGAATAAAAAACAGAGGTCACCCACATATTCCTATCTACCAAGCATGAAACTAAAGAAAGTGACAATCCACTTTGCGGTGGCGAACCATGGAGTACTACTGACATTGCTGCACGTTGCGTCATGGGGAGCATAGCTTTTCCAGTCCTTCTGGGAGCTATGGATTTGTAGATCAAAGATGCCCTTGATAAAATGACTACGTTTATATAATGCAACATGCGTATCCTTGATGCTGTATAGCTGTTACAGCTGGGCAACTCCATAGGCAGCTCTAGACACACTCGATGCCTGTCACCGCAAACACCTACGCACCATCACTGGACACCTATGGCCAGACAGCATCATTTCTGATGATGTACTATACAAGATGTGTAATACCCCAACGCTGTCTGTAAAGGTCGCCCAGCAAAGATGGTCCATGGTTGCCCATGTGCTAAGGATGTCAGAAGAGACACCAGCACAGAAAGCCTTGGAATTCGCCCTACTCGAAGCCAGCAAATACAAAATCAGGAGAGGACTGTCATTACATAAATCTGCTAAGTGTGCTACCAGGGGACCTCAAGAAAGCTTGACTCGGTACACTCAAGTCAGGAATGGACCTGAGGAAGCTAAGGATTTCGGCTGAGGACAAGACACAGTGGGAAAAAGCAAACAAGGATTGATTGCAACTGTAGGATGTTTCTACTACTATAGCCGCAGCATACAATAATCATACATATACACGTAAGCTGAAGAATATTTTCAAAGTAATTTGACAAGACCGTATTGCTGTTGTAAGCAGAAACAGCTACCAATCAAATCAGTTTTCAAAAATATTAAAAATAGTATTTCTTAAGAAGTTGATGAGTTTTTGACTGGGCCTTTTATATTCGAATTGTTAACCGTATAAAATTTATTTACTTACCAAATACAAGCAATCCTTCAAATCAATCCTTTCTATGACTTTAAGCGAAGAACCTGCTAATTGGACAAGGTTCGCCGTATTTATATCAAAATTCCCGTCTGTATAGAATTGACCGAGAAAAGCCATGGCGTTAAGGTTAAAGCACTCATTATGTCGAAATGTAGCACGTCCTATCTAATCTGGTTGTATTGCAATTGTATATGGGGCGAAAATGTAGACTTATATATGGGACGATAAATAGTTCGTTGTATAAATGGTAATGCGTCTACATGGTTATATGTTTAACACCTCTTTTGCCACTCCATCAAAATATGTGCTACGTGAACGCCGATTTGCAGTCCAAGAGAACACTATTTTTGAAAAATTACCACCGGAATGACTGGCTCAGTTTTCGAACCAGTCATTCCAGTGATATGATTTCAAAAATATAATTCTCTTGGCCTGCACATGTCCATTCTTCAAGACCACTGAACCGGCCGGTTCTTGGCCGGTTTCGTCATAAACTGTTCAATAAAGATCTCAGTAATTCACCTTTCCAGAGTATCGATCGATCATCTGACGTTATATGACGACATACACAGCTAACCGGCATACACGATGACGTCATAATCATTACGTCAAAAATGATTCTATCAGGCTCGTCTTTAACTCTTAGAGGTACTATGCCACACCAAGTAGTCCTAAAAGAAAAATAATAGCAAACTTACAATATTCCAGGCGTATTTAGTGTATTTTCATGTAATCTAATGGAATATGAAATGATTTTCCATGTTGAGCGCCCTATCATTGAAATTGAATTGTGCATAAAAACTATGCAACGTGGATGAGTTTTATTTAAAATGTGTAGAGTGTCCCTCGTGGAATGGTGGAACAGCCATTCAATAAGAAGAAGGGCTTCCACAGTCCCAAGTAGGTCACGACCAGTAAACAAATCTCTAGTGGCAGCGATGAGTTTGCGAATGTTACGCTACATATTTTTCTTCTACTCGCGTGTTTTAGTATGGTGTCATATGAAGATATTTGTGCGCTAGAATAAGAAAATTAAACAATATTTACGCGATTGGACGCGGAAAACAATCTCATCAAGGGGCGTTCGCCCCTGTGCCAATTCGCAATATTGTGCCGTACCCATGCAGTCTAGACTGTCAGTCTCTATTCCTCATGCAGTCATCCGATCTGGCACTCATGCAGTCCGTCAGTCTGTCACTCATGCAGTCATATGATTTGCCACTCATGCAATCATCCGATCTGGCACTCATGCTGTCGGTCGGGTTGTCATTCGGTCGGTCGGTCAGTGGGTTGGTCAATCGGTGGTTGGGTGGTTTGGTCTGTCAGTCCGTCGATTATGTAGTTATCTGATCTGTCACTCATGCAGTCATCTGATGTGTCACTCATGCATGCCATCAGTCTGTCACGCATGCAGTCATCCTATCTGTCACTCATGCAGTCATCCTATCTGTTACTCATGCAGTCCACCAGTATGACACTCATGCAGTCATCCTAGCTGTCACTCATGCAGTCATCCGATATGCTGCTCATACAGTCCATCAGTCTGTCACTCATGCAGTCATCCTATCTGTTCCTCATGCAGTCATCCGATTTGTCACGCATGCATTCGGACAAATCGTCACTCATGCAGTCATCCGATCTGTCACGCATGCAGTCATCATATCTGTCAATCATGCAGCCATCCTATCTGTCACTCATGTAGCCAATCAGTGTGTCACTCATGCAGTCATCCTATCTGTCACTCATGCAGTTATCCGATATGTCACTCATGCAGTCCATCTGATCTGTCCCTCATGCAGTCACCCAATCTGTGACTCATGCAGTCGGTCACCCATGCAGTTGATCGGACGGGTAGTCTGCAGATTTGCCATTTAGTCGGTCGAGAAGTCCATCACTCATCCAATCTGTCACTCATGCAGTCGGGCGGTTGCTCAGTTGGTTGGCCACTCCATGGGTTGGTAGTTTCGTCTCTTAGGATGTCCGTCACTCATGAGGTCTTCCGATCTGTCACTCATGTAGTCATCTGCTCTGCCACTCATGCAGTAAGTCGGTCAGTTGTTAGGTCGCTCATTCGATCGGTTGGTCGGCCTCTCAGCCAGTCCATCAATCCATCACGCATACAGCTATCCGAGCTCTCACTCATGCAGTCTGTCAGTCCGACACTCATGTAGTTGGTTATTCGATCTGTCACTCATGCAGTCAGTCGTTCGGTCTGTCGGTCTATCTGTCAGTCTGACATGCATGCAGTCATCATATCTGTCTCTCAGGCAGGCATGCGATATATCACTCATGCAGTTCGCCAGTCTGTCACTCGTGCAGTCATCTGATCTGTTACTCATGCAGTCATCTGACCTGTCACTCAGGCAGTTGGTCGGGCGGCCGGTTGGGCGCTCATTCGGCCTCCCAGTGGATTTGTCAGTCGGCGGGTGGGTGGTTTGCTCCGTCATAATGTCTGTCAGTCCGTCACGCATGCAGTCCTCCGATCTGTCACTCATGCAGTCCGCCACTCATACAGTCATCCAATTTCTCTGCCATGTAGTTGGTCACTCATATGGTTGATAGGTCGGTCGCTCATGTGGTCGGTCAGTCCGTCACCCATGCAGTCATCCGATCTGTCACTTATGTGGTCGGTCGTTCCACCAGTCTGTCACTGATGCAGTCATCCGATCTGTCACGCATGCAGTCATCCGATCTTTCATAATGCATTCATCCGATCTCCCACTCATGCAGTCTGTCAGTTTGTCACTCATGCAGTCATGCTATCTATCAGTCATGCAGTCAAGACGGCCAATCTCTATTCCTGACGCCGTCATCTGATCTGTCACTCATGCAGTCCGTCAGTCTGTCGCTAATGCAGTCATCGGACCCCTCACTCATGCAGTCATCCGATCTGTCACTCATGTGTCAGGCTGGCAGGCGGGCGGGCAGTCAGTTAGTCGCTGAGTCGCTTGGTCAGCGGGTTGCTCAGTCGGTGGGTGGGTGATTTGGTCTGTCAGCCTGCCCATCAGTCCATCAATCATGCAGTCATCCGATATCTCACTCATGCAGTCCGTCAGTCATGGAGTAATCCAATTTGTCGCTCTTGATGTCATCCGACCTATCACCAAGACAGTCATCCGATCTGTCAGGCATGCAGCCCGTCAGACTGTCACTCATGCATTCATCCTATTCGTGATTCATGCAGACATCTGATATCTCACACATACAGTCCGTCAGTCTCACACCTATGCAACCATCCGATCTGTCACTCACGCAGTCCGTCAGTATGTCGCTCATTCAGTCATCCGATCTGTCACTCATGCAGTCATCTGATCTGTTATTCATGCAGTCATCAGATCTGTCACTCACATAGTATGTCACTCATGCAGTTGCTCGGGCGACCGGTTGGTCACTCAGTTGGTTGGTAAGTGGGTTTGTCAGTCGGTGAGTTGGTGGTTTGGTCCGTCAGCCTCTCCAACAGTCCGTCACTCGTGCAGTCCACCACTGACGCAGTCATCGAATTTGTCAGTCATGCAGTTGGTCACTCATATAGTTGGTAGGTCGGTCGCTCATGTTGTCAGCCATTCCGTCACGCATGCAGCCAGTAGGTCAGTCCGATCTGTCACTCATGCAGTCGGTTAATCCGCCTCTCCGTCAGTCTGTCACTTATGCAGTCATACGATCTATCACTAATACAGTCCGTCAGTCTGTCAGTCAAGCAGTTGCTCATCCGATCTGTCACTTATGCTGTCAGTGGGTCGGTCATTCGATCTTTCACTCATCTCATGCAGTCGGTCGGTCGGTCAGTCGGCCGTTCATCATGTCCGACATTCAACCGACCTGTCACTCATGCAATCCATCACGCATACAGTCGGTCGTCCGATCTGTCACTCATGCGGTCAGTCGGTCATCTGCAATGTCACTCATGCAGTCGGTTGGTCAGTCATTCTGTCGGTTTGTTGGCCTGTCCATCAATCCATCATTCATGCGCTCATCAGATCGGCCACTCATGCAGTTTGACAGTCAGTCACTCATGCAGTAGGTGCTCATCTGATTTGTTACTCATGCAGTTGGTCGGTCGGCATGTCCGTCAGTCCGTCAGTCACACAGCTCTCCGAGTTGTCAATCACGCAATCTGTCAGGCCATCACTCAGACAGTTGGTCATCTGATCTGTCACTCATGCAGTCAGTCGTTCGGTCTGTCGGCCTATCTGTCAGTCCGTCACTCATGCAGTCATCCGATCTGTCACTCATGCGGCCGGTCGAAAATTGTCAAAAGTCACCCCTCTCTTTCTCCTCCCATATCCCGCAGGAGTCTGCCTTTTAGATATAAAACGCGAAATCAAAAATACGAAAACACGGTAGCACTATATACTACTATAATTATATAATATACACAAATATATTAGTAGTATATAGTGCTACCGTGTTTTCGCATTTTTGATTTCGCGTTTTCGTATCTAAAACGGCAGACTCCTGTGCATATCCGTACCGCATCTATTTGTAAGTTCAAGGTAGTCTGAGATGAGTTCACGAAAAATCAGGATATGATTGCTTTTTCATAATAAAAGTCCCATAACGAAAATACCACAATACTGGTAAGACACACATGAATGAACGTGGGTTGCGCTACCCGTTTTCGTAATAACTGGAATAGTTTGCAAACTATTGTGAACGCGTTACGAAAACTGATAACGCAAGTCACCTTTGCCGTATACGCGGTGCGCGTTACCAGTATTGCTGGCCTGTTTACAGCTAATTCGCCGATTTTAGTCTAGCCTATCATTCAATTTAGTCGTTAATAGTATTTACTGATGATGCATCCATCTAATAACAATTGACACAAGTTGAAACCGAAAGCGAAACAAAAGATTTGTCACGTGATAAGAGGGATTTCTATGTATGAATATTTATGAGATGCCCACTGAATACAATATAAACTAGATGGATAAGGTCAGAAATGACTGTAAAGATGCGCTATTTGTCTATCGCGGTAACGGTGGAATTAAATCGATTTACTGGCGGCATTCTGCAAATGTGAACTTCTCCTGACACAATGAGATGATGTATATAGCCTAGAGACTGATTTGCAATAATGAAATACTGTGACATAACAGCTTTTAATAGTCCGACACGTTTTACGAATTGTATGTCTGTACTATTTAATAAACACGATGTGGAATATTTTGAACTGATTTAACCTATGTGACAGCAACAGCAGCCAGTCAAATTAGTTTCAAAATATGCAACAGCTTACCTGTATAGTTTTCTGGAAATTGATAGTTAGGGAGTTCAGGGATCGATCGATTCCAACACGAGCGAGCTATGGCTGGAGCTTAGCTAGTGGTGGGCGGGCCTTCGCACAAACTTGAAAGGTTCATTATAAACTGTAGCGATTGTAATATTACCGGTGATTCGCTGGTCATTGTAACTTATGCTTGGATTCCAACCCAGAGACTTAGCAGTGTGCGGTGCAGCAGTTACAACAGCTGATCTGCTCAACTAAGATCATCGGTTTCAGAAATCACATCATGTCTCACCACCCACCCGACCCAGTCACACACCCTCCCCTACCCAACTCACCCAACATCGCGTAGCTCTTGACCTCCCACGCTCAGGGAGATATTGTTGTTGCATTTTCATTGTCGTGATCAATTTTGCAGTAGCAGGACGAGACGAGTTTCCCCAGCAGAAGTGTCCCGGTATCGATAGAAATTTGGTCAAGCGCACTAGAATTAGCAGTCGAAAACGCAAACTGATCAAAATAATACATGCCCATTTATGGCAAGATACCCCTCATGGTGCTGATTCCACAAGGTTAATTGGTACAGCGTCAACCAAACGACAGCAAAATCTCGCAGCAATTTTGTTTTCCATGTGAACACCAATTATTGTCTGAAAGGTATCTAGCAATTTGTTGGCCTAATGCCAATGGGCTAAGAGCTAATGGCAAAATATCTAAAAAAAAGAAAAATATAATTAAAATATTCTTCTACTTGTTACTATTGTAGCACGGATCGACCGGACGGGTACCGGTCGTCCCAGCTAATCTGGGTACGGAACGGCCGTTCCCGATTCGCTCCAAGCACGCCCCCCCCACCCACCCCCAGCCCCTGTGTAGCATGGTACGCGTATATAAGCCCTATGAGAGAGGTGTTCGTTAAAAAATGGCTAAATCCATCAGACCGCGTGGTGCGCATACGCGCACGTCAGAGCTTCCCTGACAACACGTCTCGGAATTGGAAGCGAGTGCGTGCTTATAGTGTACCGAGTAGGTACCCGTAAATAACTTTACTTGTATCATCCACGTTGTTCTTGGTACTGATCAAGACCAGAATAAAACTAGGATTTCAGAACTGTTTAAATTATTAAATCGGCCCAGAAACGGCTGAGTTACCGTCGAAAATCCGGTTAAATTATCTTCAAAATATTTCTCTTGACGTCTTAATCACTTGTATGTAAAAATAAATAAGGAATGTGCTGTGTACATAATAGCCACGTCACCACTTCTGTCTGCACTCTGATTGGCTACTGCCCGGCCGCTAATTGACTGAAGCCCTAGCTCTGACCTCACGAGTAGTATAAAAGGGGTGAAAAATCGATAATCAGGAGAATCACTGGCGTGGAAGCTGGCCCGCGCAGGACGACTGGACCATCGGGATAGACGTGTGTAACTGCTTACCTACGGTGATACCTACATCATCCGGTGCCAATCGGAGTTCAGCTCATCCGTGGTGGTAAGGAGTCCTCGGCTTCCACAGTTTTTGTACATCCCCGGACGGCCATCCGGGGGTAATAAACTAACTTAAAGTAATAATCTCCCGCATCCCGACCTCTATAATGGAGTCTTTCCGTCGGAGGGCCATGCGGGCCTAGATGTAATTCTACGGAATGTAGAGCTGATGATGATTCTTGGTGGATGACTCGCCGGGTCTGCCAACCAAGCTGAAAAGTGGACTTCAACTTCTGCACTGCATGTCGTGTGTGTAATAATTAACTTTTCGACCAGTCTGAGTGAACTTTGCCCGGTGCGCCCCAAGAGCTATGCGACATACCCCACACTGTGTGCCAGTTATTGAACATGCATAAATAATATAAACAGCTCTCCCTGTTAATGGGTTGTTCTCAACTTTCATATTGCCCGTCGCCGGACGGAAACTTTACAATAAACCATTTCTATTCTGTATGAGTGAAATGACTATATAATGGACATTTCTTTAACCATTCCGTTATCTGTCCAGAGAATGGGGCGTATCCAAACTGCCTAGAAAAGTCAGCTTCCGGAGACCTGTTTGTAGAGACCTGCTTGTGGATACCTGCCTGCGGATGTCTTCTTGTGGAAAACTTCCAGCTTTAGGGATCATGCCATCTCGTGCTACTAATTTGATCGTGCCTCAATTTCAGTAACACGTGAACTTGTTCCGTACCGATGACTATTAGGTACTCAAGTAGCTATACTACTGAACCTTTAATTATTATTTCCGCCTAATGCTACTGATGACTTTATAATTTCTGTTATTGTGAATATTATCTTTGTTTACTGTGGGTGCTTTCAACTAGCCGCACCGAAGAGTCCAATGACCTGTAATACTTTATAATCATTATACTCATTAAATTGTGTATTGGTTAGGTGCGTATATGGCAAGTAGCCATCTAGTTAATATGTTTTGGTTATTTATATTAATACTATACAGCGACATTTATATCCGCATCACAATTCCAGCCAGCAGCAATATTACACTGAGGTCACCGATCATGCTCTAAATGTTTGAGCCTGACATGTTACCTAGTAAACCTGGCTATTCAGCTCGAGGGGATAGGTTTAAAGTGATTAGGGACAATTTCTCCGCTAGAGATGCATAGTGTACGCCTCCTTTTCAGTTGTTGTGGTAATGCAGCCCCACGTACTGGCAATGTTGTGTAAAATTGGCCATTTACCTATAGGGCCTCGTATATTTATTGAGTGATTGTCTCTTTCCACGACCCACCAGCCGTATGGCTTATTAATTGTCTGAATTCCCAATCGGTGATAATTAAAGTGCCGATTTACATACAGGACCCTCCCCCCCCCCCCCACCACCTTGTGTCTTTGGATACTTATTAGGTAGATCCCCAACCAAAGTAGGAAGCACTGCGAAATGATAATAATAATAATTTATATGTTGTAATACTGGCAGTGCATCTCAGGGCATCATGGAAAATAAACCTAACGACAGGTCAAAGGTTAGCCCTTTAGCACACAGTGACGGATGAGATGCGGATCTCCATCCAATTCGTTAGAGTGTCTGGGTGAGGCCTTAGATCCCACCACGCCCTTACGGGAAGGCCGCTTGCGATGGATATCCGCCTCTCCATCTCCTCCAAAATGACATGTCAGTATTTAAATTTGCTTGTGTAAACTGTGAAAACTCGTCTAGTGATGGTATACGTCGTTGCGGAGCCAGGTAGCCAGATCATTATTTGATTCGGAGCTTTGTTCCGTGACATGTACGCATGCTATCCTTGGAGGTAGATGCTATGCAGGGCACCCTTAGGGAAGCCGGGCATCTGCGCCCAATGGATAAACATATCTAAAAGTTAGGTAGTAAACAATGCCACTTGCGGCCAAAGCTTGTTTCCATTGCTAACAACCAATTGGTAGGTTAGGATGTAGTGGAAGGCCCGCATAAATAAAGCAGCAACTACCAATGCAGTAATTTTGGAACTACATAAGACGGTGACCTGGGAATTCTTTGGAAATCGTTCGTCCCGTCTGCAAGTAAACTAGCATGCAACACCTTAACAGTAGCTTCACTAGGATTTTCAGCACTTAGCATTTTCTATTGAACAAAAGAGTAGCCCTTTTTGCCAGCTCTTTCCCTCCACTTGGCGTTGAAGACACTTTCCTGTGACGGAGGCCTGCAAGAGGCACTTTCCTCTCACAACAACAATATTTTCTTTGTGTGTTGTTATGGGTATACTAGTTTATATTAAATTATCTAGTGACTTCGTTGTGGATACTCTCACTTGCGGGGATATCTCAGCGGATTCAAGGATCTGTGTGGTATCACCAACGACACCATGTGGAAAGAACACCAGATGGCTCTATGTTGTGTATTATTGTGCTCGATTACTGTCAAATGCATAAAACTGTATGTATAGTATATTAAATTTCTCATTGTTTAATTGTTCTTTATTCCATATCCCTAAATTAGTATGGATATGCATACCGGTGACACAAATAGTTGGGATGACACTGTGTGGTTCAATCTCGGCGGCAATGATCGCACGGCCCCACTGGAACATCAGTGTTCCACCGGCTCTAGAGGCCAGTTTCTGTACCTTCCAGAGAGACTCGATACATGATCTGCAACCCCGAGATCCGCAGCTAACCAGCCCTGCCACACATCGTGCATCTGGGGTGTGATGGATAGGAACGTCATGGCGGACCAGCGTATAGCCTCACAAGCTACAAGTGGTGTCCGATGTGGGTCTTGAACTAGAAGCGAACCCACGCCAACACTCAACACCCGCGATTTTCAGTCTCCTTCATCCGACAGTCAGCTCTCACTTGACATGGAAGTAGCATCATATGACGGACATACTGCTCGCGTGCTCACAGACAATGTCAATAATTTCCCCGGTGTGGGACGACCAGCACCACCTCTACACAAGTTTTCATCAATTAGCAAGGGGACATGCCTCGCATGCGGGAACTCAATACATTACCTTATCGGATCTCCGTGATAGGCCATCACCAGCTATGCTGGATCATGGACGACCCCGATAAAGACCACCCACTGGGGCAACAACATCCTTCATGATCATTTTGTTCGCCAACATCATCCGTAGGTGACCAGTAGCTGGACGCTCATGTACCATACCCCACATCCACACCTCTTCATGCGTCTTCAACCTACTATCCAACGCATTATGAACTGGAGGATGCGGCTACACCGTTTCAGCAATACATCAGGAGACCTACACATCATACACATCACCCTCGTCTCAGTCACCTGCATCGCCACCATATGAAGAACATCTGTCACAATTACCAGCAGAACGTTCATGTCGTCTACATAACATGCCACCACCAGTCTATAGACCTACACATGTCTATGGACCCGCATCAGGGCAGTATTCGGCAGAACCTACATATCATGCGCAACATCATCGAGGGGAATCCCCTTCATGGACGCGGCATCAACAGTATAGACAGGGACATTGACGGGAGACACCACTGCTACCACCACTTACACGCCGACCACCATCTGCGTTATTTTCAGTTTCACCAGCACCACCAACGGATTTTGCGCCCATTACTTCTCCACAAGGATCTGGCCGGACCATTCTCCCCCCCCCCCACCCCTAGAATTCAGCGGGGAGACTGATTGGGCCAATTATAAAGTGCAGTTCGAAATTATAAGTAGGACACACCGGTGGAATAATCGTCAGATGGGACAGTACTTAGCCGCAAAGCTGTCCGGGAAAGCTCTACAGGTTTTTGCAGACTTAGGCACATACTACACGCCATCGTACACGGAATTGGAGAATGCGTTGTCGGAAAGATTCGGCGACACAGCCCTCGGGGAAACGAGTTAATTGCAGCTTAAAAAGTTATGTCGATGCTCGGAGGAAACACTACCAGAATTCTCTAATCGCATCCATCGCTTAGTTACCCACACTTATCCCAGTACCAGTCTCGAGGGCGTCACCCACCTACATTTGGACACATTCATCGACGCGTTGAGCGGAGAACCCGCCTTGAAGGAAAAATTGTTTCTCACAGAGCATGGAAGCCTTCAGCAACTAACGGCCACTGTGGTTCCTATTGAGAACTTCTTGGAATGGGAGAAAAATAATCGCCACCAACTACACCTTAGAACCGAGGTAAATGATGTTAATGTCGCCACCACCAAAACGGAATCCAACACTGCAACCGCAGCTACCTCAGCATCCGACCCACAAGCACAATACGAACAAAACAACAATCAGAATCACATGTCTAGAGGAAGAGGGCGTGGTCAATCCCATCGCGGGGGCCACAACAACGCCCCAGACGTGGGAACCAGCACAACAACAACAACCACCAAAACATGCACAATAGATTATAAGCGATTACTAAACAGATCTCCGCACTCACTAATCTAGTTACTACACTCAGCACAATGGTGGCTACACAATCCACCACCAGACCACCAACCACTACAGCTTCAGCACCGCCACCAAACATTAGTGTTGGATGTGGTCAGCTGGGCCACTGGAAGGATCGATGCCCTAACCGACCTCCATCAACAAGTCGGACCGCTGAACGACGCACTCCGCAGCCTGAGAATCCATCAAACTAGCAAGGGCACCGATTACAGAGTCGCTTCAGTGCCCATTCATACAACCCGGCTCAACTGCAGCCATTGAACCACAACGTCAGGCAGTCATTACTAACCATCACTCTTCTACTACACCATGCATGCACCATCACCTGGCTTCCTCTATGTCAGTGCAGCAATGACATCTTCCCTCTCCGGAAAATGAGACCCCACAAATTCTGCTTCTACACAACCTTCTTTCCTATGTAAAACGGCAGTGGTAGGTTGTAGCACCTCCACTGAAACAACGTTTTTGCAAGCACAACGACCCACCACCAGGGCACTTAACACCCGGTGTCCTTTGGTGGTATGTAACGCACGACTCCTTACAGCATCATCTACAATGTCTACCAGCCGCAGCAGTGATTCCTAAAGGAGCACTCATTCAGCTTCGTGGGTTCGCAAGAAGAAGCATCATACAAAGAATGGGAAAACGACATGCCATCATTGTTTCTTCTGTGCTTTGCCTAAACATCCCATGATGCATTGACAAAAGTGGCTCGCGCAGGTAGCCCTCACCCACGAGCGCGAAAATCCTATCTGCACTGCTGTTTACACCAACTCAACATACACGGAACCAGCAACAACGCCACCACCATTGCTACCCCCAACTCCGTCATCACCTAAGCAATCGCAGCAGCAGCGACGACGGGTTGGCCCTTTCCATACTCAGCCACCAACTGCACTCACGGAAGCCATCCCTAAACAAGCCAACTATATACATAATGATACCGCACCACCCTTACTTCCGCAATTGGTATCATTAGAAACTCTTCCACAGGTCCACCATAAAGTAATATATAAGTTTCCACCAGTGCCACGGTAGACACTGGAGCTTTTTAACAAGTGCTTGTATGAGAGCATCCCACCTCATAAGAAGCCACCCCTTAAGCCTACATATATATTTTTGCAAACGGGAACGGGAGCTGATGTCCCTGTGGCTGGTACAGTAAACCTCGTGATACAACTAGAGGAGATGCAATTCATACAGCGAGTCGTTATCGCCTCTATTCAAAATGATGCTCTGCTTGGCTCTGATTTCCTCAGTGCCAGCGAAGCCGTCATACATTGCAGACAACAGGAATTAGACATACAGAGCCGACGAATACCTTTTGGACTGGAATCATCACTGTACGATACATGTACGGTGATTTTGGCGTCAACTGCCACAGTTGAGCCCGGACAGGAACAAATCTTATGGGCCACCGCACCAGTTAGGAGACAACACTCACACAGCATGCTGGAACACGACTCTGAATACATGCTTGCCTCACAATGCGCCAGTCCCCGTATGATCGTGGACGCCACAAACAATGATCATATACCCTTTCGGGTATTCAATGGCACTGCTGACCCAATAACTCTTGAACCAGGAGTCCGGTGTGGCCATTTGGTGGATGTGATCTCACTGAAAACAGCATCCACTGCACCCACACCAGCACCAACTTCTTATGATTTGCCAGAACATTTACATGACTTATATTTGCATGCCACAGTTGGATTGATGCAATCTCAAAAACATCAAATACGGATATTACTCTACGGATATTACTCCGCAAGTACCGCGATGGTTTCTCAGCTGGAGACATGGCTCTGGGTGAAACTCATCTTGTACGGCACTCCATCAACACCGGAAACAACAGATCCGTTCGACAGCCGGTACGACGTCTTCCCATACATAAAGAGGCGGAAACACACCAGCAAGTGAACGACATGCTGCGGCCGGGCATAATAGAGCCATCAGCACCCCCACCCACCCACCCCCCTGGCCCAGTCCCATTGTACTAGCAGGCAAAAAGGACGAATCTTTGCGGTTTTGTATAGACTACCACCGCCTTAATGATCTAAGCATCAAGGACGCATATCCGCTTCCTCAGATAGATCAGGACTTAAATTCCTTGTCCAGAGCCGAAGTGGTTTAATTAATTTAATTTGAAATGTGTTGCTAAGTATGCTAAATGTGTTCTTAGATTTTGTTACACTAATTGCTAATTGCTTTATAATTCCTGTACGCAATAACCTTTCTTTATTTAACACCAAACAATGTCATTTAAAATTAAGCTGCCAGTCAAAATATTGTACATTATTTTATGTTTACGGTATATATTCATATATCCGCATAGGCTGTTATTTAATATATATTGTCACAGACCCACCAAGTATTCACAATTTTATAAACTATTGACTAATCCTTTAATGGATACGTCTACCTTGGTGTTGAGAAATGCCCACTTGCAGGCCAAGAGGAAAACTACTTTTGTAAATATATTATTAGAATGTATGGCTCCATATCTCGCATGGTAAATTGTCAAAGATTACCCATCTCTTGACCTGAAAATGGGCATTATTTGGGCAAAAACTGTGATTGTTTTTACCAATGTTAACCATTTAAAGGATTAATTCCTTATTCTTTTAAATTGTAGTAGTAAAGATAATTATATCCACAATCTGTAGGTAAAGAGACATAATTGTTCATGATTCATAATATTATGATATTATATATATTTATATTCACTTATATTACTAGAATTATTGCTCGTTTTGTTTGAAATGAATCCTAAGTATTGCTTATCTGATAATGCTCGATATTAATTACTTATAATAAACAACATTATCATGCATTAGTCGCAGCTTCGTATAAATAGGGTAATTGAGGACTACTCAGGTTGGAAATCAGATACTGCGTAAACAAACAAGAATTCCGTGGAACTAAATGTCGCGCCTGTCTCCTGTTTGTCACAGGTGTATTAACCTTTGACCTTGTGACCTCC